>JALPQI010002085.1:0-54277 GCA_025490895.1 Thaumatotibia leucotreta | reverse complement strand
AAAAACCTAAACTAGGGTGCCGCCGGCAACGGGGCGGGCCCAAGCTGCCGGTGGTTAGGGCTGCAGGGAGAGGAACCGCCGGACTATGCGCGCCGTGTCCAGGATTACCGCCTTCTGCAATCTGACCCTTGATCCAACCACCTAGCGAGAGCCTCTTGAGGTGTTGATCGAGACTCTTCGCTATGAGACCGTTCGCAGAAACAACTATCGGTACAATGATCGCCGAATCAACCTCCCACATGTCGGTTACCTCGTGAGCCAAGTCAAGGTACTTACTGGCTTGTCGCTTCTCGGCCTTCACGAGGTTCTCGTCATGGGGGATGGTGATGTCGATGAGCATTGCCCGGCGTTGGGGATCGATCTATCAGCACGATATCAGGGCTTATTGGCTACAATAGTCTGTCCGTGATGATAGATCGATCCCTATAGAGCGTGGCACGACCATTTTCGAGAACTGCCGCAGGTGTGTACTTATAGTACGGCACTTCGAAGCCCACAGGCCGTATTGAAGAGCAAGCTGCTGGTGTATAATCCTGGCTAGCGAGGTTGTGTCTGGCAAGTACTCGGTGTTAACAATCTGAGAACAACCGGAAATAATATGCCTGAGTGACTCACCGGGACGGCGGCATGCCGACAAATGTCGACCGTACCGTCCTTCAGGATATATTTCCGGTAGTTATTCGTCATGATAACCTCGTCAGCAATTGCACAGGCAAAACCCTCGGTTTCTCCGAAGAGGTCCCCGAATCGTAGCCAGTTCACCCGACGCGAGCAGATCTACGTCAGGTCCCGTGAGGGCCTTGTAGAACCGCCCGTGTAGCTCCTTGCTCTTCCCATACCGCCTTGCGGTCCTCAGTGCCCAGTACCACAGGTCTGCGCCAGTTCTCTTTTGCCAAGGAGAGCGGCGTGAGGTTCCGGTCTACTGCCACCACATCACGATGCATCCCGCACTCATTGTTAAGAAAATAGTTTCTAAGATTGTACACCTCGCGGTTGTGGAGGTCTTTGGCATTTAGGAAGCCCGCGGCCCCCCACACTTCCGCGGATGTACAATCTCATAACTGATGAGCGCGGGTGTAGCATTCGATGTGTGGTAAGCAGTGTACGGACCCTTCGATCCAGGGCGTCCAGCTCAGTCTGAGTCCACCTTAGTATGCCAAAGGAGTATGTGAGTATGGGTATTACCCAAGCGTTGAAGGCGCGCACTTTGTTGCCTCCTGACAAAAGACTGTTAAGTACTTTTGTGAGCCGGCTGAAAAAGCGCTCCTTCACCGCCTGTCTAATCCCCATATCTTCAATACCCAAAGGACTGTGACATACCAAGGTATTTATAGGTTTCTGCTTCCGAGATAGATCTGAACGACATTGTCTCAGAAAGTTGTAAATTTGTTGAATTTACTACTTTCCCCCCGCTGCACATGCATAACCGCACACTTATCGACACCAAATTCCATATTGATGGCACTACTGAAAACTTCTGTGGTTCGCAGTAGTTCCAACAAGTCTTGGCTATTTGGCGCAAATAAATTGAGATCATCCATATACAGAAGGTGAGAAAATGACTTCACCCTCTCTCCGAAGCCGGCAACCTAGTCCTGAATCCTTCAGCAGGGTACTGAGGGGATTCAGAGCTAGGCAGAACCACAAGGACTCAGGACTGTCACCCTGGAATATTCCTCGCTCGATCCTTATGAAGTCCTGCGGGCCAGAGGGGCCATCCCCGCCTCCTGGTTGACGAAGGACTGTGGTCCACTGCCTCATACACGCACCGAGAAAGGATCTTAAAGTTGTATTAACTTTATACAACTCCAAGACCCTTTCCAACCATGAATGAGGCACCGAATCATAGGCCTTCTTGTAGTCAATCCAAGCGGCGGAGAGGGCCCCTTTGTTACGCCGGACTTGCTGGCAAAATGGTCATTGTCGATGAGGAGGAGCTCTTTAGTACCACGGGACCCAACCCTACATCCATTTTGAGCAGGAGCCAAAACATTGTTCGAAACAATGTGCGTGTTAATTTTTACTCTTAAAATGGATGTAAGGAGCTTGTACAGTGTGGGCAAGCACGTGATGGGTCGGTAGTTCTTCGCTTCCGTGGTACTACCGGACTTGTAGAGCAGGAAGGTTACACCAGTTGTTAAAGAAGGTGGCAGGGAACCGAGCTCGAGGGCTTGTTGGAATTGCGTTGCCAATCGTGAGTGCGAGCATCGAAACCATTTTAGCCAGAAGTTGTGCAATCCATCCGGCCCAGGACTTTTCCAGTTCTGAGTCGTGCGGATAGCACAACTTACGTCATCGGGGCTGATGGTAACTGCCCCCATAGGTTCGATGGTCTCGCATTCACGTTCGACAACGGTCATCCATTCACCCTCGGTGTGTCCGACGGGCGCCGACCAGATACTACGCCAGAAATCACTCATGGCAGTAGCATCCGGCAACCGCGCGTCGGACACACGGTAGTCGGTTTCCTCCCACTTTCGGTAAACCTTCCTTTGGTCACTCTGGAAAAGGCGATTCTGCTGGAATCGGTTCACACGCTCTCTGTAGCGGCGAATACGGTTTGCCCATGCATAAACCTTCTGCTTCAGAAAGTCGATGCGCTCTGTGAGGTTGGCCATGTAGTCGCGGGGTGCAATACCCGTTCCCGCGAACGCCTGGTTCACAAAGCGCATTACTCGGGGGCGGTTGTTGCCCCCCCTGAAGCAGATCAGCTTTGCAATGAGAGTCCTAAACGAGTCGATACGTCGCTCGATCCGCACCTGCCACGCGGGGACACCCCCAGCGGTCCTAGGTGCACGGTCAGAGTCCGGAAACTTGACTCGAGCAACACGGCACGCTGCAATGGCCCCACAGTACATGATCGAGTGCGTATCATCCAAATCTTTACTGGATCGTATATACGGCTCCAGTAAAGCGTTTAGGGCTCCCATCAACGCTAGATTGCGCCTATTCATGGGCAAACGTGGTAATCGTGGCCTAGAGTCGGGTGTGAAGCGATGCTGCATAATCGCTTCTTCCAAAGTCCTCCTCAATTGCTCATTGTCTGAAGTACTCACACTCAGGTTCGCAGCATCGTCCTCATCAGCAGCAGGACCGACCCGCAGTGCCTCGGATGCCAAATCATGTACCGGCACCGGGTCCGGCGACGTGGCGGGTGGGTCCTGCGCCGAGTAAGGGGTCGCGCGAACAGGGAGAGCCTCCAGGCGAAGCCGATCAAGTGTCGAGTCATCCAGCCGCTTTGATCGTTGGATGACTCGCACTTGATCCGATAGTCGCTGCGCTATTATTAATATTATTATTTCGTCTTGATTCTATATTTGTGAAAAATAAAGTTACACAATAGAACTAGTGGCCCGTAAGGTCTGTTGTCACATGTCACAGGAATTTGAAAATAAAACTACATGTTCTTATCTAATTTCGATGAAGCACGGTTAACGATAAATCCTTGTATCAAAAATTAAATATTTGACATAAACTGACTTGCGAAATGGATAGGTAGTGAAAATGTTGCCTAAAAGTGACTGATATTTTTATAGAGGGATTGAAAAATCAGCTTTAATATTCTTTGGTGGTTTACGAATTGTATTTTTCTACCGTAAGACTAAATAAAACGTATTAAGACATTATCGTACCGGATTAGGTATTCACTTAATTGAAATCGATGATAGCTGGACATGTTTCGACTCATTAAGAGGGCTCTCATGAAGTCTGCCAAAGCTCTAAGTGTGTAGGCTTTATAATATTTTCATATTTTTTACTTTTCAATTGTATAATATCGAAAAATATCCCTTAGACGTATTTAAGAAGTTAATGGACAAAAATTGTCAGGAAATCGGTTAACTGTGTATGCTCAACAGGAAACCCGTGCGTCCACTGCTGGAGACGTGTTCTGTTAAATGATTTTTATAGTTCAGTGGCTAAATAAATACACATATAACAAGCCAAGAACCCTTTATATACGAGTTCTTCGTCTAAGTATTTCACAATATCTGCAGCTCACGTCGTGCGTGCACTATTGTTAAAACCATAAAAAAGTTATTTTAATAAATCATTATGTTTCATAGTAATATAATATGGTATGTATTACTATTGTCGACATGTACAATCAAAAAAAGTAAATCTAGTCTTATTACCCAAGAAGTTGAACTTCCACCCGGTAAGCATAATTCTGTATTCCCCATATAACCTATTTTCTTTACTTTTTTCTATGATTCTTGCTTCTTGCGCTTAAAATCTTCTTGCGCTTTCTCAACTAACCTAATTAGTACTTTTTCTAATTTTTTTAATTGAAGTCTGATAAAATGAACTTTTTTTATCTTGCATATTTTCAAAGCTACAATTTTAATCTAACTAATTAAATCCAACCAATCTACTTAGCCTAACCTATATCTAAGATTGGCCTTGTGACATTGTACCGAGGATGCTGGCGGCATTTTCTCATTGTAGGTATCGCAAATTCGCAATACTGATGCGTTGTGCGTGGAAGTCGCCAGCTTTAGTTAAAATGATAATGATGAAATTAAAAATATCAATAAGTGATTTTGTATTAAGCCTAAAATAATACTACCACAAGTTATTTCCACCTATCGATTTTAGTTGTCAATTTAATTTACGGGAATACCTATAATAACTGAAATGTAATCTAATTTAAATTATTACTTTTCCCACAAGGTCGTAACAGGCCTACTACCGCAAAAATCGGAATTCGGAAATTTCGAGGATTTTTCTCTGTCACTCAAACGAAGGCGTCATTAGAGTGAGAGAGACAAATCCTCGAAATTTACGAATTTCGTTTTTCGCGGTAGAGCCGCAGATGTGCTTACCATAGAAAAAACAACTGCGAAAGACTCTGGTTGTCATGGGACTTACTTTTTATTACTTTTTATCTTTCTATCATTAAATAATTTAATTTAAATTATTATTTTTTTATATTGGCCCTTATGACATTGTACCGAGGATGCTCGCTCATTCTGAATCATTCATGATTGAATTTTAAAAAGACTGACCATTTAAAAGAAATGATAGCCTAGCATGTTATTGAGATTAATTCAGTAAAGATTCCTTGGCAGGTACTTTAATACATCATTTTGGCTCATATTTATATGTATATGTAATTGCATTTTCTCAGCGTGTATTTTGCAATTGTGACATAATGAACGTGATTTTTGGACGTCGTTATAAATGTTATAATTTTAATTCAATATACTTACAGGACAAGAATGTGTCATGACTCCAGTAGTACACGTATTAAAACATCCAGGATGCCAGGCCCAGCTTATTCCGTCATATGCTTGCGTTGGAAAATGTACTAGCTACTTACAGGTATAGAGTTTTTATTATTTACTGAATCCATTTACTAAAGCCTATGTTTTTATTGTTCGTAAATATATTTGTTAGTTACTATTTTATTGTTAATCAATGTTATTGTTATTTTCAAGGGTCTGTACATTTCAAATCTAGTAAAATAATATTTTGAAACAGGTATCAGGAAGTAAAATTTGGCAAATGGAAAGATCGTGCAACTGTTGCCAAGAGTCTGGTGAACGGGAAGCTACGGTAGACTTACATTGCCCAGAAGCAAAAAAGGAGGAAAATAGATACAGAAAGGTGTGTAGGTTTGTAGCATTTTAAATTTGTTAGTTTACCATGATTGTTGTGAAACAGTACCATAATATACTGATTCTGCGTGGTCTAATGCGGCCAATGTTGGGTTTTGGATTCGAATCCCAGCAAAGGCATTTATCTGTGTATGTTAGAAATAATTGTTCCCGAGATGGGGTCGTTGACTTTAATGTCCGTTTGTATATACATCGTGATATAGTACTTACAACATAAGCCAATTGAGGCTTATTATACGAGTATAACTTTGGGCTAGCTTGGGCTTTCATAATTTGAGATATTGCCGTGTAATATATTTTTAACCCATGTAAGAGGAACTCGGCCATCTCTCATTGAAAACGGTTTGTTAATCTTTGCTTATGCGTATAGTACCTACTACCTACCTACGCAGAGAATAATCCTTTTCCGTCGAAGTTTCAAGGAAAAGTAAGAATCCTCAATAGCTTCAGCGCAATCAATATACTGAAAATATAGTCTAAAAATAATCTGTAGATTCAAATAAATAGGCTGGTGATAATGTTTTAGAATTAAATTTTCACATGACTTATTGAAACATGTTCGTTTGGAACTTTGGCTTATGATTAAAATCAAACGATCGATTGTACAGTCAAAGTAGAGGTGTGCGCCACGCCGGCGCGGCGGCGCCGCGCCGCGGGACCCACGCCGCCGCCGCCGCCGAGGTTTTCAAAAACCCACGCCGCGACAAAAAATTTACGGAATAAAATCATTTAAATTACGCGCCACGCTGATCATATTGACATTAAACAACAATATGCTTGCGAATATCGACAAGCGGTTCCCTCTGACCCAAAAGATTGTATGCGCTGCATTTCTGGATTGCAGATTTTCAGATATTAATACGCACTTACGAAAAAAATACACTACTTGGGCAGAATTCTTTCCAATTGTACAGATTTATTTTACAGAATTCCAAGTCTACACATTCCCAATACTACAGATTTACAAACCTACAGAATCCCAATACTTTAATATTCCAACATTACGGTTGCCCATGTCTACAGATTTTCAATATTACTGATTGATTCCTATGTCTACAGATTCCATATTCTCTAGATTTCACGTCTACTGATTCCCAACTGTAATGCTTTTTTCAACACACTTGCTTGTAAGTCGTAACGTAGGTCTTATTGAACCGCTTTTTGGCTTATAATCCTAGGTATTACTAGCTGTGTGTTTTTTCATTATATTATATTCTTCGCATCGTCGACCCCACAGTGTCTGAAGACAAAAGTCTTCAATCAGTGCTTCCTACCCGTCATGACGTACGGAGCCGAAACGTGGACACTGACGGTACGGCTGGTCCACAAGTTCCAGGTCGCTCAACGAGCTATGGAAAGGGCAATGCTCGGCGTCACTTTGCGGGATCGAATCAGAAATGAGGTTATCCGGCAGAGAACCAAAGTGATCGACTTAGCCCACCGTGTTAGCAAGCTGAAGTGGCAGTGGGCTGGCCTTATTATCCGTAGAACCGACTGGCTAAACGAGTTCTTGAGTGCAGATCGCTTCTTGGCAAGCGTAGTGTAGGACGCCCTCAGGCAAGGTGCAGCGACGATTTGCGCAGGATGGCTGGCAGGAGCTGGATGCGAGCAGCCAAAGATCGAAAACGGTGGCGTGAAATTGGGGAGGCCTATGTCCAGCAGTAGACTGCGATAGGCTGCTGATGATGATGGATGTTTTTCATTATTTACGTTAGGCCACCATATGAGGTTTAATGACTGTCTATTAACTGATTCTATTAATTTCAGCCGTGTGGTGACGGCAGTAAGAATACATTTGTCACCACCCCAACTCCTCCTGCGGGTGTCGTAAGAGTCGACTAAGGGATTGAAGTGTCACTGACCATTCTTTGATTTGATTGATGACGGGCAGCAGCGTCGTCATAGTGGGCACATTACTGCGATCGCCAATCCGCTTGCCCAGCGTGGCGATTATGGGCATTTACCTCCTAATGCGTCTATATGCATAGTTAATAGGAGAGGCCTACGTCCAGCAGTGGACTATCATAGGCTGATGATGTGATGTGATTAATTTCAGTGTTTGCATTTGCAATTGATGATTTTTGTGCTTCTTGAATAAGATTAAGATATTTTTAGAGGAAAAAGGTGGAAGCTTTTTAAAAAATTGGCATTTGAAAAAATTTGCTGTCGCTTTGCACGGCTTAGAAATAGACAACTGCAGCTTCGCCTCATAATACCTACGTAAAATTGGCGAAAACATGGTTTTGTGTTCCCTGTTTCCTCCTCCAAAAATAGACCAATTTGTAACAATTTTTTTAAGAAAGGTATTTCTCATGTCGGTATGTTTCCTCTTTTTGGACGATATTATATTTAAAAAAAAATTTCGTGTGTTTATACACCGATGTATGACTAGCAGTGTGGGCGATGATGGTACTATAAAGAGGTTGTAAAGCTTCGTATTTGAAATCATCATATATAATCTGCAGTACCTATTGGGAATTCGTAGTATTGGGAACCTATAGTATTGGGAATCTGTAGTGTTGGGTATTTGTAGCATTTAATCCGAAACAATATCTAAGTTTTTAATATCTTCTCATCCTTATATGTATGAACGTACAGGGTAACAATTTGACCTTGACGCCGGCGTGGCGCCGCCACGCCGGCAAAATTTTGCGGCGCGCCGCCGCCGGCGATTTCTATGCCGGCGCACACCTCTAAGTCAAAGTCATAGAATTTGACTTTGACTGTAATACAATACTGTATTATTTATTTTGCAAATCATCTAAAGAAATTACGAAATACATACGATTAAATGGGTAGCTTAACGCTAAAGGGCTCTTCCAGAATATTATGAGTCTCTTTATCCTTTGCTTGAATGATTTTACAAATTATGATTCTTTATTTCAGGTGGTTACAAAAGCACCACTTGAATGCATGTGTCGTCCTTGTGGTACTATTGATTCAAATGCTATTATTCCACAAGAAACAGTTGGATACTCCGAAGAAGGACCGCTCCATAATCACTTCAGGAAAAGTTTTTAAACAAAAGACCTGTAAATCAAAATTCATGTAGATTTCGTTTGTTCTTTGTATCGTCGTTACATTGTTAAAAAGATATCGTTATATTAAAAGCCTTGACCAATTTTCGTCGTTCATTGTATTTAACATCCATTTTTAGGTTTCCGTAATAAACTTGGAGCCCTTATTTGTTTAAATAAAAGTCTAATTTAAATATTTTTATTTAAATTAGACTTTTATTTACTTTTGAATTACTTTTAAGTAATTTGTTTAAGTAAAAAAAGACCACCAGTGCGTTATATGACAAGGTACAGCTAAAATGATTAATAACATTCGATGATGTGACAATGTAAATATAATTAATTACTGTCCTCGCAGAACTTCAATAAAATAAGTTGAAAAAATTAAGTGGCAGTAAGTTACAATAGTTAAGTTTATTCAGCAGAACATGACACATGCGTATATAATTGAGGAAAATTGGAGAACTAATTTGCAAGCTGTCTCCTCAGCAAGGAGATGATGGCTTCGAATGCGTGGGTACTTATCAGGAACGAATAATCTAAGCTAAATATGGTTTTAGTTGTCAATTCCGAGTACATATTCCGATTCAGAGAAATCCGAATCACTATAATAATTTAAGTTGATTTTGAGTGTTTGGTGGGGTAAGGGTAAGGTTCTTCTTATAGTGTTGTCACGATCATGACCCTCTGTCTGTCGGTCTGTTCGCAGCTCATCTCAGTGACCATTAGTATTAGAAAATTGCAATTTGGTAGGGGTACACACATAGATATACAATTTAAACGTCATTGGGTCATTAGTCAAAAATTAAATAAGTACTTACTATAAGTTTGAAGAGGTACAATCTCGTAACTATTCTTATTCAGGATCCACTAGTAAACTTGACATTGCTGACTGCAGCTTGGTGATAGCAGTATGTATGTATGTAAATTCTTTATTGTACACAAAACACAGGTAAAAAAAAACACATAAAAATTTAGATAGGTACAAAGGCGAACTTATCCCTGTAAGGGATTTCTTCCAGTTAACCTTTGAGCAAATGAGTCAGCCACAGGAACCAAGAGATAGACAAACAAAAACGTGTACATTGGTGACAATAATTGAATAATACCAATTTATAATGTATACCTACTATAAATCCTTACTACCTACATACATATAATACATATATACTCATAAAAATATATAATACATATAAGTACATATACTACGCATCTATAAATAAATAAATTACCAATTCACAAGGGGTCGGAAAGCCACAACTTTTTCAGATTATTCTTGAGTGACGCTACAGACTGGGACTGTCTGAGAGACAGTGGCAGTCCATTCCACAATTTAATAGAACGCACCAAAAAAGATTTGGAGTAAGTACGCGACTTATTACACGGAAAAGCAAGAGTGAGATTAGCACTCGAACGCAAGCGGTGACCACTAACATCAGCCAGGCAAACGAATTTTTCGGAAAGGTAAGGAGGCGAAGAAGGATTAAAAAGTACGTTAAAAAGCAAGGACAGGATATGTACGTCTCTGCGACGACGGATCGGAAGCCAGCCGAGCTGAGAACGATACTCAGAAATATGATCGTATTTACGCAATCCAAATATATATCGGATGCACACATTTTGCAGACGCTCAAGCTTATCCAGCAGCTCTTCCTTCAGATCCAGGAAAGCAATATCTCCATAATCCAGAAGAGGAAGCAAGAGAGATTGAGCAAGGGTTAATTTCGTTTGATGTGGAAGAAAATTTTGAAGACGCCTCAAGGAATGAAGAGACGCAAACACTTTACGACTAATCTCCGCCACGTGGGGTGTCCAGGAAAGCGTCTGGTCCATGATAATACCTAAATTACGCACTGACGAAGATAATGGGATAGGCGTCTCACCAAAGTAAATATCTGGAACCACTACCTCTGAGAGCTTGTTTATGTAGTAAGGGCTCCCAATAACTATTGCTTGCGATTTCTTCGCATTTACTTTCAGACCATAATTGCAAGCCCAACAACGAATCATTTCTAAGTCCCTGTTAATGTTATTAACTAAGCTCGATAACTCCTCAATATTAGCCGCTGAATATATCTGCAGGTCATCCGCATATAAGTGGTAGGACGAACTAAGGGACCTGGTGATGCCATTAATAAAAATTGAGAAAAGGAGCGGGGAAAGTACCCCACCTTGGGGAACGCCAGCAGAGAGCTCGCACCAGTCAGATAACTTGTCGTCGACTCTAACGCGCTGGCGCCTACCAATCAGGTAATTGCGGAACCAAAAAAGAGTAGTTTCAGAGAAATTAAGGGTGCGGAGTAAACCAAGAAGTATGTCAAAGTTAACCGTGTTAAAGGCGCTACTAAAGTCCAGAAGAACTAGGATAGTGAGCTTCTTATGCTCAATGTTAAGACGAATGTCATCGGTGACTTTAACCAAGGCGGTAACTGTGCTATGCCCGGGGCGGAAACCAGACTGGAAAGGGTTTAATAGGGAATGCATATTAAGATGAGACAGGAAACGGCGATTCACAAAATGTTCTATTACTAAGTAATAATACATTATACATTGCAGTAATAATACATTTGTCATCATCCCAAATCTTACTACGGGTGTCGTAAGAGTCATAACAGTATCGGACACATAATAGTCAAAAATTAAATAAGCACTTACTATAAGTTTGAAGAGGTACAATTTCGTAACTATTCTTATTCAGGGTCCACTAGTAAACTTGACATTGCTGACTGCCACATGGTGATGGCAGTAATAATACATTTGTCATCATCCCAAATCTTACTACGGGTGTCGTAAGAGTCATAACAGTATCGGACACATAATAGTCAAAAATTAAATAAGCACTTACCATAAGTTTGAAGAGGTACAATTTCGTAACTATTCTTATTCAGGGTCCTCTAGTAAACTTGACATTGCTGACTGCCGCTTGGTGATGGCAGTAATAATACATTTTTGTCATCATCCCAACTCTTACTATGGGAATTACGATAGCTACAATCGGAGGTCCGAAAAAAAACCAAAAACTTTTAATACTAATTTAATTAAAATCAAAGATACAAAAATTACAGGCTAAGTGCGATGACAATTGTTCGAAGTCTGAATCAAGAGTGCGTGCTAATAGAATTACATTAGTTAGGTAAAGTCGTGTTATGCTGATCTTGCACCTCGTGCGGCTGGTCGGTGGAACGTGCGCAGCTGACTTGGCGGATGTCCTTATGTTGCAATAGGTAATTCCTCCATCCACAGATCGACGATTATTTTCTAACGTTTAGTGAAAATATAATAGCATCCGAGGTTTTTGACCTATTTAAATTGTCCATTGTACCCAATAAAAACCAGGAAGTCCTCATCCCGCCATATCCCTTCCTAGCAAGTAACATAACCTAAGTCATCATTGTACTCAAGAGCGTTTGGCAATGATCGTAAAACTCCTGGGGTGTCTTATTACCCTGGCTGGCTATTGAGAGGTCGTTGTATAACGCTGTCTCGTCACGTTGGTCAGAGAAATTGTTAACAAGAGCTGTTCTGCAGTGGCGTGCACAGGGTTTTTAGTTAGGGTAGGCAATTTTTTTTTATCTGAGCAACAAACAATATTGACCATCGCATTGCAAACTCACAAGTGGATAGTAGACTTGAGTAAAGTAAAAGAGTCTAGGTATAGCTTGCGACAATAACTAAGTCTTTTATCTCGACCGCCGACTTTTGTTAACGTCCTAATGCTTTTCAAATCGCTCAAGAAGAGTGAAAGGTTTTTAAATATGCGTAGCATTAATCATCGGTGAATTCGAAATATAAGTGCAATACCTAACGAGTGAAATAGCTAAAATACAATGTTCATTAATGCTATAAGTACAATTTCCGAGTACAGAATACATCGACTTTTGAAATAATTACACGTACCTGTACTAACTTCTTTTGTTTTATTGTTAACTTGCTAAATCCGCCGAAAATCAACTTTGTAGACACGCTAGACATACAGCAGCCACCATAAACTAACTAGGTATTCACAATTTTATTCTCATAGCATAATTCCGTCACGCACAGTCACAAGTCACAACACTTACATGAAAATAAACGTAAAAAA
Organism: Thaumatotibia leucotreta; assembly: GCA_025490895.1. Lineage (NCBI taxonomy): Eukaryota > Metazoa > Arthropoda > Insecta > Lepidoptera > Tortricidae > Thaumatotibia > Thaumatotibia leucotreta. The sequence goes on along the minus strand of JALPQI010002085.1, from coordinate 41,561 downwards.
AATCTGTTAGAACCGAATTGTATTAATATAACAATGAATGAGATTTGTTTTGATAGATTTACTACTGATTAACCTCAAACCTGTACAATATCTGTATCGCAAAAATCAAAACCGACTCGCGACTGTTTGTAAACAAATAAACCTGACAGAACGTAATGATTCGCTCTCACTTCAAGTAAAAATCGCAACATAGGAGAGTTCTTAAAATTAGTCTTATTACATCTCGAGGCTCGGTAAGTCAGAGAGAGACCGACATTCAAATTCAAATTCAAATTCAAATAATTTAATGTTATAAAACACATGTCAAAAAATTAATATACAAAATTAAAATACCTAATTACAATAAAAATACTTAATTGTAAAAATCACAATTATAAATATTCGAACCACTTAAAATAAAAACCCTTAGTATCTAAACATAATAAAATTATTCATAAAATATAAATTGTACAGATTCATGCTAAATAATTTAACTAATAATATTACCTACATGTCATAAATAAACTAAAATTAAAAAACAAATTTATACACATTAAATTCACATAAAATAAAGCGCAAAATAATTATACATATTTATACCAAATAAATCAACTAATATTATATACCTATATGTCATAAAAATTATTTAATGCTACAAAACCTAAATGTCAAAAAATTCTTTTATAGTATAAAATGCCTTGGACACGAGAAATTCCTTCAACCTTTGGCCATTGGCCGTCCTTCTCGCACGTATGGTGCCTAGGCGCAGCCTATTCTTTTGATTGTGTGCGTATATTTTCTATCTTCGTGTGCACTGGGCAAGAATATGTATATACTTCACGGACATGTCTACACAAACGCGCTGTGTGAGTGTGTGTGTTTTTGTAGGCTCCGATCGCCGTTGCCTTACCCCAGATGGGGCTTGGGCAGCCGCGCGCTAGGCTAGCTAGCGCGCGCGGAAATTTAAATCGCCGCGAGCTCCGTTAATATAAATATTTATGTGGATTTCTTTCAGAAAACATGACAAATTATTATAATGAAGACGAAAAAGTATATGTAGATGCTGTTCTGCTAGGGTAGGCAGTGCCTATTTGCCTATATGGAGTGCACGCTACTGCTGTTCTGATAGTTAACCAGTTGTCGGGAATGCCATTACTATTAATAATGCTTGCAGCGGTACCAGTTATTTTATTTAAAATCCCGTTTATAATGCACAGATTGAGCAATTCATTCCCGGCTTCATTACGTACATAGGCCTCGACTACTTGATCACATATTTTAATGAATCGCGTAAGGATATTAGGATTGCCGTCAAACTCTGGAACTAGACGCAATGTCTTGTAAACGTCTTCTGGGGTTACGGCCATTATTTCTAAATCTGAATCATCTAAATTTATAAGTAAATCTAATCTTTCCCGTCGAACCCGACTCGATGTAGGTTCCCGGGATCCCGATTTTTTGGGATGGAAAATTATGGATAATAAGGATATACAGTATAAGGAAGTGTTATAATTTAAATACTGTTCACTTTCAATAACAATATTTATTGCTTATAATTTATTTCACATAGAACAATTACACTCTTTCAATAGCAATTACAAACAGATCTGAAGCACCTGTCTTAAATTGAAGGCACGAGCATAATAACCCATTTTACTTAACCCTTAACTTGGCAATGTATCTTTAAAGATACATGGTCTTTGACCCACTTTTTGTATTTTTTTTTAACACAGAATTTTTTGCTCTACACAGCGGCGAGGAGGCTAGAACGCACGATTTTTTAAAATTCTGCCAAGTTTAGGGTTAACAATAATTCAATTTATAATCAACCACCCCACTTAAAACTACCTGGACGGAAGCCCGAACCCAACTGGTCCGTGGTTCTCGCTTGCCATTGGCTGATTCAAAATCGAGAACGTTAACATTTAAGTCGAACACCAATTACTAAACAAGTCAAATATTCCAGAATTATGACATTCGGCCATCCGTCCAGTGCAACGTCTCGATGCACTTATAACACATTTTTTTATTTTATTATTTTTTTTTTTTTTTTGTTAGGAAGTTGTTTCTCTACATAATATACATAATTTTATTTACGCGTAAAGATTACTAGATTTCGTTTTCTTATCTACATTGACAAATAATGTAAGTATGTAAGATTATGACATTCGGCAAAAATAAGTTTAAAGTTTGTTAACTTAATCTATGATACATGAACACATAGTAGTATATATACTATTTAGGTTGACGCTGCAGCTTAGATAAAGGAATGTTATCATCACTACTATAACCATCGGATTCGCTAGAATTACTTGAGGACTTACTAGAATCGGAGTCTACTGATTTTACATTTATCCATGATCTCAATCTATCAGCTGCAACGACACTTTCATAGGGCCTACCCTTATGGTTAAAGCCAGGTATATCTACAATTTTGTACCTGTCGTTGCCCAATACTTTTTGAATTTTATAAGGCCCAATGAATTTGGACAACAGTTTTGTACTGCTACCATTGTTGTAATAATTACTCCTAACAACCTTAACCAAATCACCTTCTGCGTAAACGGCAGCGGGAGCTCTACTGGAATCATATCTTTGTTTTTGCTTCTCCTGACTGGTTTTAATGTTGGCGCTGACTTCGTCCCTTATGGTTGTCAGGCCTTTGGGAACGACCTCAATGTCAACATCCAATTTGTTAGATAACGCGTCATTAAATCTAAGCCCAAATAGAACTTCCGATGCCGTTTTCTTCGTAGAAGCGTTTACAGTGTTATTTATACCCCACTGGATACTTCCCAGACTCGTGTCCCAGGCGCGTTCGTCCTTGCCAGAGTTTTGTCTTAACATAGAATTTAATACAGTTTGATTGAACCTTTCTGCTTGGCCATTTGCTCTGGGACACGCGACTGCATTTAGGACATGTTTAATTCCGTGAAAATCACAAAACCTTTTAAATGCTTTAGAAGTGAAAGATGTTCCTCTGTCTGAAATTATACGAGAGGGTATTCTAAAGTCATTAAATATACTTTGTAACACTTTTATTGTACTTGAGGTTTTTGTGTTTTTCACAGGCTTAACGAACAAATATTTAGTAAAGCCATCTACAACAGTCAAAATATAGACATTACCGTTTTTGCTTTTAACAAAAGGCCCAAGATGGTCAACGTGGATTGTGTGGAACGGTATCTCTACTTTTTGAATGGGATACAATGTACCTTTTTTCTGTTTTTCAGCAGTATCTTTATTGAACGCACAGTGTATACAGGACTTAATGTATTTCTTTATGAATCTACGTAACTTTGGGAACCAGTACTGACTCTGAATTTTCTCAATCATTTTATTTTCCCCTAGGTGCCCTATATCATCATGGCACGACCGGCAAACCTGAAACCTCGCATTCCTAGGAACAACAAGAAGTAGTTTATCGTCTACCCGCCTATAGACTTTGTTATTTTTGACCACGTAATTTTTCTTAATATCTTTAGCTTCCTCATCAGTTTCAGGTTTAAGGACTCTCGCTATTCGCGCTATATCAGGATCCGATAGCTGCAAGGTCAAGAGCCAATTATCTTTTTCAATATTATATACGGTGTATACTAAAGAGTCATCATTACGTTCCGTTAGATTTGTGTTCCGACTGAGCGCGTCTACATGGGCCATTTGAGTACCCGGTCTATATTCCATATTAAAAGTAAACTCGCTGATCTGGAGCCACCATCTGGCAATTCGTGGCACCAGATCGCGTTTAGTAAGCGTTGTTCTGATTGCATGACAGTCCGTGACAACCTTGAAATCAATGCCAAGTAAATATACCCTAAATTTTTTTAGAGAACACATTATAGCCAAAGTTTCAAGCTCATACGAATGCAGGTGCCGTTCTTCGGGTGTGGTTTGCCTACTGAAATAAGCTACAGGCTTAAGTACTCTAGGGTTTTCTTGCCATTGTAGTAATATACCGCCTAACCCCAAGGCACTTGCATCCGTGTGAAGCTCAGTCTCGAGTTTTGGATTGTAAAGGGACAATATTGGTCTTTCCATTAGTTTGCTTTTTAAAGTAGTAAACGCTTGCAGCTCTTTGTCAGACCATACAAACGCCACATCCTTCTTAAGTAAATTCGTAAGAGGTCTTGCTACTTCTCCAAAACCTCTAACAAATTTTCTAAAATATCCGGCCAAACCCAAAAACTGACGGACCTCGTGGACTGACTTAGGAATCGGGAACTCTTTGACAGCAATAATTTTCTGTTCATTCGGTCTAACACCATCAGCTGAAATCTCATAACCAAGATAATTTATTGATTGGTCGAAGAAACGACATTTTGATAATTTAAGCGTAAGGCCATTTTCACGAATGAGTTTTAATATCTCTTCTAGCCCTTGAAACCCGGTTTCTAAACTAACGGATGGTACTAATATGTCATCTAGATAGGCTAGTGCCGATCCAAAACGTTTTGAGCCTAGCATTCTATTCATTAACCTTTGGAAAACGGCTGGGGCATTGGCTAAACCGAACGGCATTCTCTTAAATTCGTAATGGCCGTCCGGTGTTACGAAGCCTGTCAGGCGACGACTGTCCTCAGCTAATGGAATTTGATAGTACCCGGAAGCAAGGTCTAGTGTCGTAAAGAAGTAATTCCCACTTAAGTTTGTTAATTGGTCCTCAATCAAGGGAAGCGGAAAGCAATCTTTTCTAGTTTTGTTATTCAAGGCTCTGAAGTCGACACACAGACGTTGCTCCCCGGTCTTTTTTTTTACCATCAAAATGGGGCTGGCATAATCAGAGTCGGATTCTTGTATGATGTCGTTATTCAAAAGATCATCTACAATACTACGAACCTGCTCTCTTTCAGAATGTGACAAACGATATGGTCGATAGACAACTGGTTTATCATCTACTAATTCAATCTTCATTTCTACATTCTTGGCTAATCCTATCTCACTAAGGTCTAATGCAAAACAGTCGCGGTACGACTGCAAAAGATTATGTAATCTGTCCATTACAATATCGTCAACATCCTTACCCACGCTTATATCCGTTTTTTTTATAGGTTCCATTGACGATATATCTCGAATTATCCTATTAACGTGACATTTCTCTCTTTCTATAAAGAGGGTAGCCCTAGCAATAGGTGTTTTAGAGTCAATCACTAGGTCATCATCGGACAAATTAGTTACAACTACATGACCCTTTCCATCTTGTATGTTATAAGCACCCTGATGCAAGTGAAATTCTTTACCAGTTTCTGTGCAATTATACCCTTCTACATAAACATCCCCGGAGAAGGTTGCATCTTCTGTATAGATTTCTACCAAGTCAATTTTCTTTACTTTGGTGGCTTTTTGGGTTAATAATTTTACAGAACTGCATGTGCTGGAAGTTTCTTCTTCTGGGCTATTGTAAAAACACAATTTATTTTTGTCCTTCAAGACCGTCACATGTGGCAATTCTGTAAAATCTTGCCCAATCAGCATGGGGGTTTGCATAAACTTGTTGTCTACCACAAGGACTTCTAAACATGCCTCGACTTCATCTAGCTTGACTGACACTACGCTTTTATAGAGAGGCAACACGGAAGAGTTACCAAACCCCCTAACCACTGGCAAATCATTATTACACTTAGGCAAATTTAATTCGTTAGCGTCTATCTCACGCATCAGAGTACATTCACTACCGAAATCTATATAAGCTACGCAATCTGAGCCGTTAACGAGAGCTTTTTTAAAAAATTTATCATTACCATTATTATTGGTTCCAATTTTTAAGGTTTTGCGTTCTTCACTAATTGGAGCTTTATTATTATTGTTAGGAAGAACTAAAGGAGGACGTTTGCAAACCGCGTAATCGTGGCCGACCCTGTTGCATTTTTGGCATTTAGTGAGCGGACGAGGGCAGTTTTGGTAAGAATGACCCTTAGATCGACAGTTGAAACAAACTATCGTTTTTTCAGCTAAATTTGTAGAGAAATTGCTATTGCCCTGTCGAACTTCTGAATCGAATCGTCGCTTAGCAAAAGATGTATCGGGAGTTCGTTGGGAATTAAGAAAATTCAATAAGTCTTCTGGTTCCTCACAATCTAGTGCCTGTGCGCCGTTCCTAACGGACTTATCAAGAATCCCGTGAATAATACAATGGACGGCTTTTTTAGCTCGTATCTCGCACCTATTTATCAGAGCCAGCTTATCGTAAAAATATTCACGGTAACTTTCACCAGCACGGGTGGTACGTGCAAGCATTTCTTCGAGAAGCCGACCATAATTTTGCTCGTTAGGAAATGCTTTTTTTAATTTTATTTGCCATTCATCCCAGCTGTAAACAACTGTTGGCAATGCCTCGAACCACTTTTTGGCGAGGCCAACAAGTTTCTGCAGAGCAAAATGTATGGTCTGCTTCTCATCCCAATCATAGATGTCCACACACTCATTAACTTTGCGAATCCAGCTCTCAATGCTTTGCGTTTTGCTTGAAGGATCAAACTCTGGTATGACATTGTTGAGTTGATTATGGTTAAAATTGCGAGACTTATCCTTGTTGCCCTTTTGCAAAGCATTAATGAGCTGTAGTACCTCATCAATTTTCATCCCCGAGGCAGGAGTTGGCGCGCATTGTTCAGGTGGCGACGATGTTGTTTCCACCTGCTGCTCGATGTCTTCGACTTGCCACGTGGCTGAAGGCGAATGCAAGCGTGGTCTCTGGGCGCGCTTTCTTCGAAGCGACGACTGAAGTTTCGTCCTCTTCCGCCGGTTGCGAGAAGGCTTTTCATGGAGATAGCTCGGGCTTTCGTCGCTGTCCGACATCATCACCTCCAAAGCATGAAATCAAAAATAATAATAATTACTTCGGTTTGCCTCATTTGCACTCAAGCATAGTACATCCTAACACACACGCATTTCTTCTTTTTTTTATAAATCAAGTTTTATAAGTGTTATTTTCTTTTCTTAAAATAATCTAGCTTGGCTATGTTGGGTTTTTAACTGTTTTATACTATGTGGACGTTTATAGGCATAAAAAAATAACTTTATCGATATGTATAGTTTTTACTTATAGCACGACAACTATGAAATCTGAATCCGATCTATCAAATGCAAAATTGTGCGTACATATCATTTTCCGCAGCAAATACACAATAATCAAAGTCATTTATTGTTTTTAACTGTATCTACATAAACTTTTTATTTAAGGACACACACTGGAACTGACTATTTAAGCCTAAACTGTGCATACATAGCACCTCCTACAGGTAGCTAGGATACACATGACCCAAGCTAACAAAGTCTTAACTGTGCATACATAGCAATTCCTATAATAGCAAGGACACACATGGCCCCATACAACTAAGTCTAAACTGTGCATACATAGCACTTCCTACAGCTAGGACACACATGGCCCAAGCTATCTAAGTCTAAACCGTGCATACATAGCACTTCCTATAGCTAGGACACACCTGGCCCAAGCTACCTAAGTCTAAACCGTGCATACATAGCACTTCCTATAGCTAGGACACACCTGGCCCAAGCTACCTAAGTCTAAACCGTGCATACATAGCACTTCCTATAGCTAGGACACACATGGCCCAAGCTACCTAAGTCTAAACGTGCATACATAGCACTTCCTATAGCTAGGACACACCTGGCCCAAGCTACCTAAGTCTAAACCGTGCATACATAGCACTTCCTATAGCTAGGACACACCTGGCCCAAGCTACCTAAGTCTAAACGTGCATACATAGCACTTCCTATAGCTAGGACACACCTGGCCCAAGCTACCTAAGTCTAAACGTGCATACATAGCACTTTCACAATATCGCATTGTTTAACTTTCACATGAAATTGATTTATTCACATAAGTCAAGTTTATAAATCCCATTATTCCATAAAACTGGCTTCTGAACCAATGAAAGTGAAACACATATCAGATTATTACGATAAATAAATTATTACGATCATACACATACAAATTAATGCAAAGGAAAAAAAAATAGACACATACTATAGATGATAACTATTGTAAGAGTAGATAGGGTAGTATCATCGAATAATTTTATTCACTCATGATTCTATTCTGCGAAAAATAAAAATTGTATTTAAAGTCGTGTAGCATGGGAACACAATCATCCGATGATTTCCATTATCAGAGAGTAGCCCTGATCGAATGGTTCACCGAAAAAAAATTGCATCATCCCATACTAAACAATAGCAAGCACTTAATAAATTTTCAATTATTTAACCTTAGGTGTATATATTTTATCGATATTAAAACTTAGGATACATACCTTATTTATTGGTTGAGTTCTTAGCCGCACTTCTGAGTTGTTATAATTTAAATACTGTTCACTTTCAATAACAATATTTATTGCTTATAATTTATTTCACATAGAACAATTACACTCTTTCAATAGCAATTACAAACAGATCTGAAGCACCTGTCTTAAATTGAAGGCACGAGCATAATAACCCATTTTACTTAACCCTTAACTTGGCAATGTATCTTTAAAGATACATGGTCTTTGACCCACTTTTTGTATTTTTTTTTAACACAGAATTTTTTGCTCTACACAGCGGCGAGGAGGCTAGAACGCACGATTTTTTAAAATTCTGCCAAGTTTAGGGTTAACAATAATTCAATTTATAATCAACCACCCCACTTAAAACTACCTGGACGGAAGCCCGAACCCAACTGGTCCGTGGTTCTCGCTTGCCATTGGCTGATTCAAAATCGAGAACGTTAACATTTAAGTCGAACACCAATTACTAAACAAGTCAAATATTCCAGAATTATGACAGAAGCAAGCACACAAGAACAATTCAGGGGGTACTCACATATGCTTCATTATTGGTCCTTCACGAGAATCGATAGCTGGATTCGCCTCCGGTTTGCAGCTCGTAGATTCTGGATACTCGGCAGCGGTGCTTGATAGCCAACCCGGGTGGCTCGCGAACGCGCGGTCTCGATTTTAGAGAGCCCGAAATATTCGCGAATTGACCCGCGAGTATCCTACCGACTGCGCCAATTACGATAGCTACAATCGGAGGTCCGAAAAAAAGCCAAAAACTTTTAATATTAATTTAATTAAAATCAAAGATACAAAAATTATAGGCTAAGTGCGATGACAATTGTTCGAAGTCTGAATCAAGAGTGCGTGCTAATAGAATTACATTAGTTAGGTAAAGTCGTGTTATGCTGATCTTGCACCTCGTGCGGCTGGTCGGTGGAACGTGCGCAGCTGAATTGGTGGATGTCCTTATGTTGCAATAGGTAATTTGGGTGTCGTAAGAGTCATAACAGTATCGGACACATAATAGTCAAAAATTAAATAAGCACTTACTATAAGTTTGAAGAGGTACAATTTCATAACTATTCTTATTCAGGGTCCACTAGTAAACTTGACATTGCTGACTGCCGCTTGGTGATGGCAGTAATAATACATTTTTGTCATCATCCCAACCCTTACTATGGATGTCGTAAGAGTCAACTGAGGGTTTGAAGTGTCACTGATTATCCATTTACTGGAGATTGACGATTAGACGGCATCGTCATCATAGCGAACAAACTACCTCGATCGCGAACCCACTTGCCCAGCATGGGGATTATGGGCATTATCTTCTAATAGGTCCATACAGGTACATAATCTACTGGATGTTAAATTTAATATCGTATTGTGTTGAAATTGTAAACAGAGGAGAAAGGGAAACCTTAATTAAAGAATGTACTACCCGTAGGCCTATAGGAAAGTGATTTTTTTCATCACACTTGTTCAATAATGGTGTTATTCCATTGTTCCATATTATAAGGTGCTTTTTGCCTCACTAGAGTGAGAAAGTGATAAAAATAGTGGGTAGTTTGAAACAACGCCTTCGGCTTGTACTCCCAAAAGCTCGATCTATATTTTCTTCTTAATGGCTCTTAATAAATTATTGAAGCTGTAAGCATAAATAAATATTAAAACTATGTTATATTTCATTTAATCACATGATAAAATATATTTATTTTCAAAACTACAATTTATGTACATAGATTAAATCTAACTAATCTACTTAACCTAACCTATATCTAAGATTGGCCCTTGTGGCATTGTACCAAGGATGCTGGCGGCATTTCCTCGCTGTATCGCAATACTGATGCGTTGTGCGAGGAAGTCGCCAGCTCTTCGGTCTTTAGTTACATCAACCAGACGTTTCGCGATCTCAGCAAACAATTTGCGTGCGCTGGGGCCCCAAGAACCTAAAGTTTCTACGCCAAACGGTACAAAATCGTACTCTTTGCCGAGGCCCTTATATTTATTACGTTTTAAAAATTCGGCATTTTCAGCCGCAGCGGCTGCCTTAAACGTAGTTCGTTGAAGATGGGACGGTGCCAGGGTATCTACGCAAGTAGCATCCCATACCAACATCCGTCCCAAGCTCCAAGGAACCAAAGACACACCATCAGGTCTCTTACCATCATCCCTAATAATACCAGTAGGCTCAAGAAGAGCAGGTACGTTGATCGTGGCAAGAGACCTGCGGATTATGTCGTTAAGCGTCGCATGTCTGGAAATACGGCCTGCGCTTTTTTGACAAAGTGATAAAATGATCTTCAAACAATTTTTTTTGAACAATGAACTAAAGGGCGCGAAATGTACATATTTAGTTTTCGATGTACCCTTCCGTTTGATAATTAATGAGCGTTTTTGATACTTTTTCTGCCCACTATGGGGCCGTGAGATGGCAGCACTGTGCAGAAGGTATAACGATAACGAGCTGTCAAAATAAATACGCGCATTTAATTTTCAATATAATTTTTGGGTTTATTTTTTCTTAAAAACGTTACTTTATGTATAGTTTACTCAAATAAATTATAAAAAGTTCCAAATCAATTTCTATGAAATTGACAAAGTTCTAGTAATTATTTTTAGTATCAGTGACCTTTCGCGCCTGCTTTAGAGCTCAATCTTCTGTTCGACGACCGTTTATTAGTCGTAATCCATTACAAAATCAATAAACTTCCAAATAAAATAGGATTTCTATGTGTTATGTCTGGTACCTATGAAACGTATGAATCTGACAGTTGTCTGGACCCGACACCTACATGACACCTACCCTAGCGCCGCCTGATGGCAGAAAGAATATCGAAAACCCTCATTGTGGCCATATTTAATTTTACTTTACATTGCTATGACAATTAAATCTAGGCAATCTATAATGATAAATCGATTTATGTGGGGTCCGTGTTTAAATGTTGGAACCCTTTATTAACCGGTAAAAATGGTCATTGGTGCAACACTGACCCAATTTACAATTTGACATTGACATTAGTTAATATTCAATTTCTGAACGTTAGTTTGTTTTGTTTTTTCGGTGTGATTTGTGACTGGGAATCTTGTGCTCTGCTTTCTGTTGAGTTTACCCCGATTTTTCCTCTATTTCTTCATTATTTATTTCCATGATGAGTCGCCGTAAGCGTGTTAAGGTTTGTTATATTGAATTGTACCTTAATTGGCATCAGAATTTACGATGCGATTGTTGTATGAGGTTATGTTTATTGATTTAGGTGGACAACCGGGATTTGGATGAGAAATTGAAGCAAGATGATTCGGAGTCTGATCAATCTGAGAAAAGCAAAATCACGTCTATAAGTCCCACTACTGTTAGTAGTAGAAGAGAATCTACTTCGAGCCGCAATACAGAAGGGAAAGAATCTAAGAAAGATGAGAAATCGACGATTATATTGGATGAAACTAAAACTGAAGACATTGAGGAGATTAATTACAAAGAAATGCTTAACAGGTATTATCTTAGTACTGTTTCATTCAAAGTAACATCTTGTCATTCTACAATATTTTTGTTATTATTATACCAAATACTACTTTGCTTTGATGTATCATATTACATCTACAATCTTTCAATTTCAGCTTGGAGGGAGCAGCATTTCAATCACGACTGCCATTTGATAAAATGTCATCATTGGAAGCCGAGTGCTTTTCAGATCTGCAGGGTGCATGTAGCCATGCATTTGTCCAAATACGAAACAGAATCCTGAAGATGTGGTTTGAGGATCCTAAAAAACAACTTATTCAAGAACATGCAGTATCTAAAATGGAAGTAAGTTTTAATGAGGCCTTGAATCCAAGCATATAATATCTTTGTTGATATTTCTTATGAATTTTCCCATGAAATATTTCAAATATTGAGTTCATGGAGTATTAGGGAGGGAACTAATACATAATGTTGGGCATAGTGCAATACCGCGTAACTATCAAATTCAATTAGACTCAATTTGAGTTTCAATTATTTGATATTTGAACTCTATCTGCTTTGGTAGTTACGGGGTATTGCACTATCCCCAACGATAAGTTAGGACTAACCAAAGAGGTTTCTTCCTAGAGTGATTCTTTTCCAAATATTCTTATTGTTATACTACCTATAACTTCTTATTTACTCTTACAATTGGTCCAAGATAGAATATTGTATATGCCTGCTTCATAATACATTTTCTAATAGTATGGTTACTAGTATTTGCTAGTTCTTTTTAAAAGTTATTTGGAATTAGTTTCCTCAAGATAAGCATTAACAAATATGATTAATTATACATTTTCTATAATTTTTATTTCTTTCAGCCCCCATATAATGGAGATCCAGCTTTAATTATTAGGACTCATGCATTTTTGGAGAGACATGGTTTCATAAACTATGGTATCTATGAGCGGCTTACAGCAATACCATCACCTCCCAAAGGAAAGCAAAGGCCTAAAGTTATAATCATTGGAGCAGGTAATTTCAAAGATTTTATTTTCTACTTTTTCCTTATTAGGTAATAATTGTTTAGGGTAATAATGGTTTATTTGGTGCCATACAGTACAGAGCATTACACAATTATAAACAGTAAGGATTTGAACAGCAAAAAGGTTGCCATTCAGCATGTGTTGTGTCAGATGCCATGATGCTGGTTTTCAGGACAACCATGTAGAAAATATATTTTTTTTTGGTTTTGTTCTTCTGAATTAGATTACCCTACATATTAAACATAACTTTAATTGATCACTTCACCTTTTTAGTCATCTATACACAACAACACTGTTCATATAAAATGTGCCTTTATTAGACAAAGTTGACAAGCTCATTAATATTTGCTAGATAATCAATTTAAAGTAATGTAAAAGCTTACATAAATAAATAATAGTTCATTAAGAATGTAAAACTTACCAAAAATTTCAAGGCCTTTTTATTTTATTTGCCACCATAATTGAATATAATTTGCAGCAAAGAGATTGCTCAGCAATAGGTGGTATCAGGCTGAAAATGTACCACCAAAATATAATTTCTTACTGAATGCTAGTAAGGAGTACTGGGTTACTATATCATTATCTTTCTAAATGCTTTTATTTATTGATTCCAGGAGTGTCTGGCTTGGCAGCCGCTCGCCAGCTTCAGTCGTTTGGTTGTGAGGTTGTCATACTGGAGGGTAGAGACAGAGTTGGTGGCCGAGTGGTGACATATAGAAAGGGGCCTTATGTTGCTGACTTGGGTAAGTATTCAAGAAGTGTTTTTGTTTGGCTGCAAATTTATCATACTGAAGGCTACAAATAGGCATCATCAGCCTTTGATAGTCCACTGCTGGACGTAGGCCTCTCCTATTAACTATGCGTATAGACGCATTAGGAGGTAAATGCCCATAATCGCCATGCTGGGCAAGCGGATTGGCGATCGCTTGGAGAATTTTTGATGCTAAAGGCACTTATGTATTGTTATTCATAAGTATACTTCTGTGAGTTAATGTTAAATACGTAAACATTTTAATCTGAGACGTACGTGATTGTTTGTTATTGGAGTCATTTAAAATACTATGTTAATTACGTAAAATATTGAGTACTACATAAAGAGTATAAAATATTTTAAAATGTTTTTCTAAAAAGCTGTTTCCGATCCCTGCACCAACTTAAAGCCTAATAACTCTCCTCATTCTGCTGAATTAAAAAAAAGGCGAATTGAGAATCTCCTCCTTTTTTGAAGTCGGTTGATAAAGCTCTCTTAACTTTTAACACATTTTCTAAAATCCACATTGTCGGTTGACAACCAAAACTCACTAAGTGACAAATGCCTACTTGAAATAGAGATCGTATCTAAGTTCTGATTCAATACTGACATAAGAGGTTGCTAAGAGTACTGACAGATTTTATAGTGAGTTTTGGTTGTCAGCCGACGATATATAGGTCTGTGTGGAAAACCAGTACATGATTTCTCACTAACTCTTATCAATTTGCAGGTGCCATGGTTGTAACTGGGTTAGGCGGTAATCCTGTGACGACACTCTCAGTTCAGATGAATATGGAACTGCATAAGATAAAGCAAAAGTGCCCACTGTATGAAGCTACTGGAAATCAAGTTCCTAAACATAAAGATGAAATGGTAATAGTATTTTTATTATCTATGCATACTAAATTCTTTTAGAAGGAATTGGCATATCAATTTAAAATTTACCATTCAATCTTCTATTAAATAATGGTCATTGACACTTCAATCCCTTAGTTGACTCTTACGAGTTACGACACCCGCGGGAAGAGTTTGGGTGGTGACTGGTGACTATGTATTCTTCGGGATCTAATTGAACTGGGAATATTTCATTAAAGACAAATATTTGTACAGGCAAAACTAAATAAATGCTTGTCAAATAGTATCAATGTTTTAATGTTTTTTCCAGGTTGAGCGCGAATTTAACAGACTTCTTGATGCTACGTCCTATCTATCCCATCAAGTGGATTTCAACTACTACAACGATACCCCGGTTTCACTCGGCCAGGCCCTTGAGTGGGTGATCAAACTGCAACAAAAGAATGTGAAACATAAGCAGGTAAACAAAATATAGAGGTAAATAAAAAGATTTAGCAAAACCATAGCTATAAGCAGTGCTCGGACAAGTCATCGCAAAAACATATATTGACATAGGACAAGACTGGTTATAGAGTCGATACTTAAGATTATTATTATGTAAAGCTGGTATTATTGTAATTTATCATTTATAATATTGACCTTTTTAGACGCAAAACTGTCACGGATTTATCAAAGTGGCATGCTTGAAATATTTTTGTGGTGACAATTTCAATTAATACGAATTATTTACTTAATTATGGATATTTATTATATTTATGCAAATCTTCTTCTTCTTCTTTGCTCATTCCCACATTAGGTGGGGTCGGCTCTCCTAATTATTTTTCTCCATGACAACCTATCGAGGGTTGTCGGGTCAGGAAGATTTTCTTTCTTTAATAAAACTTTCATGCTGGTCCACCACGTCGACGGGGGACGGCCTCTGCCTCTCTTCTTCTCTGGCAAGTTTAATGCCCTCTTTGCTACATAATCATCGTCTCTGCGCAATGACATGTCCATACCACCTCAGACGACTTTCGTTCATCTTTTCGAGGATAGGGGCTACTTTGAAGGTTCCACGTATGTGTTCATTTCTGACCTTGTCAAGCCTTGTAACCCCTCCCGACCATCGAAGCATTTTCATCTCTGTCGTGTGTAGCTTCTGGACATCGCCCTCTCTTACTGGCCAACATTCCGAGCAATACAGCAGTGCCGGCCTGACGGCGGTTTTGTATACTTTGCCCTTGGTACGGACTGGCATTAGAGGATCGCAGAGTACTCCGGTCAAGCAGCGCCATTTCTGCCACCCGGCATTTACCCTATGGGCTACGTCCGGTTCGACTGAACCGCTTTCTGCGATGACAGAACCAAGGTATTTAAATTGTGACACTTTGGGGACAGGAGTTTGGTCAGGATAGTGAATGGAGGCCGGCGGGGTTCTGTCGTTAAATCGGCATTCTAGGTGTTCTGTTTTTGATCTGCTCACTCTAAGTCCTGCTTTTTCCAAAGTATCCACCCATACGTGCAAAGCGGCTTCCGCATATTTATGCATATTTATGCAAATGAATATAATTAATTAGTGGATTCGGGCATACCTTCACACATGTATGGTGAATATAATTATGGTGAATCAATGAAAAATATAATTAAATAATATTGTACATAATGACACTCATTGATCTTGTTCTATTGCCGTCTTGCAATTGATTTGCGATGACTTGTCCGATATAAGCCATAACTCAGTGAATAGCGTAAAGAGAGAGAGTAAAGAGAGTTTGATCTGTGCGGTGACGGAGTAAGAATACAAAAATCACCGCCCCTCTCTTCCCGTGGGTGTCGTACGAGTCGACTAAGGGAAATACTGAGTATCCAGCTTCTCAGCAGATGGTAGGGTATTTTTACTAGTACCCGCCTGGTTGGCTACCACCGTACATTCGGTGTAAACGCCCGTGAAATGACTTACCTTCGTGTTTGCCGTGTTTCGGGGTCAGCCGGTGTATTTACCAGCATCTAGCGGGCCAGCAAGGCGGTGGCAACTAACAGGTTACTGATTGTCTCCTGTTCGTTGCCGCCGCGATTTGGGCTCTACTTTCCACTTCCGATCAGGTGAAGTGGAGCCACTTTGTTGTGCCAACATAAAAAAAAAGGACTTGATAAGTTAAGATTAAAGGTAGAAGAAATTTAAACTTGAATTTGACATTAATTACCTAGATTTCGTTTTCCTTTACCAAAACATTTCGAGTTCTCAGGTTCTTCACGCACAGAATTAACGTGAGACTCTAACTCATTGAAATGTTTAGCGGTTACTCACGTAATTTAAGTCGAAGATTGCTCGACAAGTTACAACCCATTAAGAGGATCCTCATCAAGGTATCCCCATGCACATGTACACATTAGAGTACACGTCGGGCTCTGGCCGGGCCTATGGGTCGAAACATCTCAAGCAATCATTCTCACATTGGATGATATGAAAAAGTATAACAAACAGAATGTCGATTGGTGATGTTATATAACATTTTGTAACGTAACGTCAATGTGGGAGCACCATAACTCGGTTCGCTATATTTTAAAACTAGAGTGTGGTCCCATTCATAGTACTCAATTTAGTATAATTTTAAACGGGGTACCTACATGGGAGTTTCAGTACTATGTAAATGTATTGAGCAGCTAATGTTTCGAAATTTCGGAATATAAAGGTGCTCAATACAACAAACCGACTTGGTAAATCGCTTTTTAAATCATGCAAAATAATGTAGGTACATTACCATGTTAGCTTAAAATATGAAATGATTGGTAAATATGTATTAATCGATGCGGTATTTTTGAAAATTCATTATCGATAAATTATTATAGTCACTCACAATTAGTATACTCACAATATGATTTAATAACGATATTATCATTTATCATAATGTACAGTCGCCATCAATAGGTATCTGAGCTGCCACGCCTGCCGCGGTCCTCAGAAATATCTGAACACGCACTCTCTAACTCCATAAAAATAGAGCCGTGCTCAGATATCTATGAGCACCCTGGTCCCTCCGATATATCCGGTTGTCACTGTACTAAGTTTAAATATACGAAGTTTTAATAGAATATAAAAGGCATCTAGGCATTGTTGGGTTCATGATTCGGTTTCCTATTTACCTGAACTCTCGGCATGCCGCTATAACCAACCGAACTATGGTGTTTTAATGGTTGACACTTGACAGCGAATACTTCCATTCACCGCGAACACCGAAGTTCGCATATTTCGGTAATTCTTCTCTGTCACTCTAAAGGTGCAGTTAAACTAAAAGAGCACTCGCTGTTCTAACCTCCCACTCTACGAAATTCGATCGGTACACAAAACGTGATTGGGTGATTTCGTAGAACGGGCGCTAGAACAGCGAATGCTCTTTTGGTTTAAACGCACCTTTACGATCGAATTTCGTAGAGTGGGGGATAAATGCACGATAGAATATCGAATGCTCATTTGGTCAGAATGCACCTTAATGATGCTTTGGCTGGAGTGACAGAGACAAATCCCCGAAATTTACGAACTTCGCTGTTCGCGGTAGCAGGCTTGGATGCTTAGCCAAGTTGCCAATCGCTAGCGCTTAATCGTCAATCGCAGCTAACTGTCTTTGTCGCTCTAATATGAAAGAGTGACAGAGAGGGAAAACTACGATACGCTACTAAGCGCTAGCGCTTGGCAACTTGGCTAAGCATACTGATACTTTAGTATGCGCCTTTAGTACGCTAATATTGCTAGAACATACCATCTAAGCTTCAAACAAAGGCTCATAAAATCCCCAGTAAAGATACAAAAGAAAGGGTCACAAACCTTAATTTTACGGCAAATTTTATTTACTACCTACATTCTTTCTCTTCTTTAGTATTACATTGTCTAGTCTCTATAAATTTAATTAACACATTCGGGAACAATTTGGCCTACAAATGATTCTGTTTGTTTTAACAGATACAACAACTGAAAGCGGTCATTACTCTACAGGAAAAGCTTAAGGCTAATATAAATAAGTGAGTATTGTTTGTTATTATGGTATTTTATCTTGTGCGTAATAAACGTGATAATGCTTTAAATTCCTCACTACATAATTACTTACGATCTATTATTTGGTTTCGCGTTAAGTATGGAAAAGCTTGTGAATGTTTTATTTTCTTTAAATCGTAAATACTTACTTTAATCATTACGGAAACAGAAAACAATTATTCCGTTAACCTCCAGTGACGGTGGTATTCAACTATAAAATCAAATGGGTTAAAAGCATATGCCGAGTTTAAACTAGATTTGAAATAAACGAAACAAAACCGAAAGCACTATGATTTCCGTGCATTATGTAATAGCCAATTGTGTGTGTGCTCCTAGCAGATGCACTGTGTAGCAGAGGTCGACCATGGGGAACAGATCTAATCCGTCCTTTTGACTTTGCTTCGACAGCCTAATTATTCTCCTTACGCCCTTATTCATAAATGTCTTTAAACTTAATAAACCGCCAAGTATTGTTTGTCCCTTACAGTCTTATTGACATATTGATAAGACGAAAAGAGACAAACAACACTTAGCGACATTATTATGAATTAGGGGGTCAGACTTTTTAAGCCGAGCCGCAATATGCATGGACTTTGGGGTTTGATGTTGTTTTAACACCTTTACAAAAAATATTTTAAAATTAATTGTCTGTACAGCGCTCCTAATATACATGTTTTCATCTCTAAACAGTCCCGGATATAAAACGTTAACATATTAATTATGAAGCTGACAGATAATGCATTTATGTAATAATTATTTCTGCAGGATGTCTGACATTCAAGAGCTACTCAAGTCGATGAAGATAGAAAAGGAAGCTTTGCTTGTAGAAAAAACCAAATTGGCCGCTGGGGATGCCAGCATCTTGCAAGAGTTCAATCTTCGCCGTCTCAACCGTGAAATGAAACAGCTTTGCAACGAATATGACTCGCTGATTACACTTAATCAGAGTATTGAAGATAAATTGACACAGGTCGAGACTAACCCTCCAAGGTAATTATGATATTGAATTTTACTAATATTTTCAGTGTCAGGCATAAATGAAGAAATCTAGCACTGTGTAACTAATTTTTCTTTACACATCTAAACCTTTATTCATAAACATCTGCTTACTTAGCACGCCAATAAGTATCACTTGTCCCTTTCGATTTTAAAAATATATCTATAAGACCGAAACGGACAAACGGTACTTTTCGGCTTGCTAAATTAGGAGATGTTATGAATAAGGAGGTAAGCTTATAAAAACAAAGAGCGGCGAAAGAGTGAACCGCGTATCGGGTTTGGATTGCTGATAATAGTGATAATGCTGATAGATGTTTTTGAATGTACAACCAATCAAAGGATTTGCCCGAAAACCTACCAAAAGAAAATAATTACCCGAAAATGGTCTTGAAGACCTTCTATAACATTGATTACTGGTATTTGGATTTTGAAAATAATATTAGCTTATCCTAGCTAGTTAGTTTTGAAACAATTACAACATTATTTAGCATAATGAGCGATATGGGTATTGTGTAAAAGTGTTACACGATATTTATTTATTTACGTCGGAAAGAATCACTGTTGCACAATTTACAAACTGTTTCACAATCATCAGATAAATATATCCGTCAGATAAAATGATTACTATCCATTTCCGAAGATATATTTTATCCCGGGATGTTGACACAGACCCTTATACTAATACTAGTATTTTCTTCCAGCTCTGTGTACTTATCGGTAAGAGACCGACAGATTCTGGACTGGCATTTCGCGAACCTCGAGTTCGCTAACGCAACACCGCTGGGCAACCTCTCGCTCAAGCATTGGGACCAAGACGACGATTTCGAGTTCACCGGCAACCATCTAACAGGTATGTTACTTGCATGGCCCCGACCACAGAATAAGATAAAAAATAAATAAAAAAAAAGAGCAGAAATGTCATTGTACGCTCAATCCATACCCGATAATACTGATAAATTGGTAATTAACCTTTTCATCACACTTGCTTTCTAAGCGCGCCATTGCTTGCATGCACCGCGGGAGTAATAGAAAAGTGCAATCCCTAGGGAATATCACATAAAAAAAAATATTTTGGCTTATAACTTATTTTTTTGTCCGCAAGTGTGTGATGAAAAACATTGTATACATCACGGTCGGTAAGAGGCATTCTAACTCGAGTCATTAAAAGACCTCCGCCTACGGTGTCGCGCTTCTAACTCTCGTTAGTAATACCGTACTTATCTCCCTAAGATGCACAATGTCACAGTCTGCCATAGACGACAACGGAAAATCGTAATAAATAATATCTTTTAAATAATAAATATCTTGGGACATCATACACAAATCAACCTAGTCCCACACTAAGCTCAATTAAGGCTTGTGTTGTGGGTACCAGGCGACGATATATATAATAGATAGATACGTATAGATACTTAGATACATATACACAGCCATGACCAAGGAACAAACATTTGTGATAAATAAATACATACACAAAGAATGCCCTCGCCGGGATTCGAACCCGGAACCTCCAGCTTCGTAGGCAGGGTCACTACCAACTAGGCTACAGAGGCTGACGAAATTACGACGCCAATGACGGCACTGGCCGACAGCTACGCCAATGCAGAAGGAACTTACGCGGCACGCCGTAAACTTCAATTTCGCTTAAAAATCACGATTGCCTGGCGTCAGTGTCACTGTAAACGACACATAGTCTCGCCTCTTGGCTGTCTAAAGTTTAATAAGAATTCAAATAAAATGTTATTGATGTATTATTTAGGTATAATTTGTGAATGCTCCTATCGTAAACAAAAGCACGTGTATATGTCCGCTTCGAAGCGTTGCGTTGGTGATCTAGACCTATTTCGGTAAACGGTTTGCCATTTCGCTAACGTTACACCACTGGACAACCTCTCTCGGAAGAATTGGTACCAAGACGACAACTTCTACGCAACCGCCTAACGGGTATGTTACTTGTTAGGCTTCAACCGACGCTGTTATTGACGTGTGACTTTTATTGTCATGACCTCATGACTTTGCAAGTATTGGTAACGTTAGGTTTTTCTCGATACGTAAAGCAGGCCATCGCACTCGTTCCAATATGATAGTGCGAGCGCGATATAATGCTTTACGTGTTGAGTAAAACCTAACGTATCCTTCCCAACTCATGGTACTGTATGAGATGAGAGATGGTGAGTTGGTATGATATTTCATGAACTTCATTTCACTAACGACGTAATGTCGAGTATGCTCAAGCATTATTCATTACATTTATACACCGTGATCTCTAATAACCCGAAAGATTTTAACCACGCATTTTTGATGTAAAAACAAACAAAAAAGATTATATGACTTTTGTCATTTTTGGCGAAAAAAAATTTTTTTTTTAATTGTTATTTAATTTTTGAATGTATTTTAACATTTAAAGTAAAAGTTATTCATGAAACTAGCACTTACAATGAGTGTTATGGTTTTTTTTTACAAAAACCTCATTTTTAAAAGGTTTTATTTCTCACTTTTCGACATCTATTAATGAGGTTAGTGAGACTATTCTCCATAATGACACCAACGCCGTTAAAAAGACCTTTTGTACCGAGTTACAATTACAAAAAATGTTTTTTTTTAATTGGTAATAACTCTGAAACTAGGCGATATCCAGAAAAGTTTATACGACATTATAGTTTCTAAACGTGGTCAGGAACACACTGTTAAAATCTTTCGGGTTATTAGAAATCACGGTGTATAATTATTCTCTAGTTAATGTACTATATCTGTATTTATATTAAATCAAATTTATGTTTCGTTTTTAATTAATGCATGTTAGCTGTAAGATGTTATAAAACTATTATTTGAAAAAAAAAAGTCCCGCTGAGTTCCTTGCCGGATTCTTCTCAGGCAGTGGTGTAGGGTTGGAACCGGGAGTAGTTTGTTTACTCTCATTCGCTATTTAGTTTAACGATTCAAAAGCGCTCGTTGCTGGGCCTAATTGAATAAAGAATATTTTGACTTGACTTGACTTGATTTTTAATCAGAGCGACGACATCGAGTTTGAAACTGTGTTACTCGCACAACTAAGCCCGGAATTACACTTTGATTTCTTACATAAGCACCTGGCACGATTTACAGTCGAGGGTATAATTTGTGTATGTTTCTTGCTTATGTCGGTAGCGGAAGGTATACAATTGTATAATGTATAATAGTACATTACTGCAGACGCCGGGAAAGATGTGGTTACCGGCTGAGTAGGTATGGACAGCCGAACGTAGTGAGGCCGGACAGTGATACGAAGCCGGTAAGCCCATTTCACGGCGAGGCATGTATGTATAGTGCTTTTCTCAGACATATGCAATGAAATAAAAAATACGACAATCAAAAAAATAGAATTTAGCTGTTTAGCCTGTTCATGAAAACCGACGCCATGTTTTAAAAAAATATTACTTACCGGCCTAGGCCGTTAAATTCGTATGAAAATCATTTACTATTATCTCGAGGTCATCATCGGTCATACTTTTAAGCCTATTATGACGAACATAATGACAACATTTCATCATGTTTGAGAAATATATTTTTATGCCATTGACTGTACTATTAAGTAATGGGATGTGAATCTGTCTTGTTCCAGCTCGAAATGCTTTTTAACCCTCTAATGAATACCAAGCCTTACCTGTCTTATGCATTAGAGGGTTAATACATAATTCTTCCTTACTTGAATAACTAACAGGTGCAAGATCTGAGGGCTAAATACGATTCTGTTTAGGTTCGGCTTGTCAGTTTGTGACAGTTATTGTATGCAAATGACACATCGAGATATTCGAGATTTAGACTAGGGCCTAAACTGAGTCGCATGACTAGCTCGTGGTAGCCCCCTGGTCTAAGTACGCACGCTACGCTTATGTTAGCATTTATGCTGAATTTGGTAACTATTAGCTATTCAGGCGTTGTGTTTAATATAGGTCGCCTATGCATAAATTATGCATATCTGTGGGTTTATTAGTGTAGCACAGAGTCTAGGCAGCTGTGACGGACACACGTTAAGGGTGAAGAAGATATTCTAGTTTGAATACCGTATCATTTATATGTATTAAGACTAGCTTATCGAGTGTAAGGGCCTATTTCACCATCCACTAATACAATATATCTGTCAGATAAATGTTTGCTGTTCTTTTTTATATATTTTTTATATACGATAGTCATCATTTTATCTGCCGGATATATTTAAACGGGAATTGAGAAACAGAGTTTCTCGAAAGCTTGTGACTTGTAATACATGTGGAAGTCTCTTTTTAACATCATTAATAAGAGAAGGACTTTCGCTTGTATTATAAGTTACGAGCTTTTGATAAATAGGTCCAGGTCGTTAATATAAACAAAATTAATATAGTTAGATTCATAAATATTAGATGTCATACGATGTCTCGTATATACCAAAGAAAGACGACCAAGATCACCTAACGTCCGAGGTGGGGATTGAACCCACGTGCTCAGCTTTCGCGGCTGATGCCTGCACCCCTCGGCCACTCGGTCTTCACAATACGTTTAATATAGTTAGCTTACGCCTATACAGCGTGTGTATTTCATACGGGCGTGTATAATTTAAAGTTACAGTATTTGATCATAGGAATCGAATGGGTGACACATTTAGTTAAATAGTGTTGTTATTATTATTGATATGTTGTAATGATTTTTCAAAGTGTGTTCATAATGTCAAACTTTTTTTGACATAATGAATAACACTGACAGACATATCATGCTGACATAACATGATAATTAGGCATGTAATGCATTGCGCGCTGAATTATTACCTATGAAAAAATATAATGGGTGATAAAATGGAACATATACTAATTGCCATAAAATTATACTGTAGACCGTAGGGCATACACACCATGTAGACGATTTATTATTTAGGACAATTACTTTTTCTTTCAAAAAGTTTCTCATAGAAACCAAAAACGTATACATTTTACATAGATCTAATAATAATCATCAATAAATTATACGCTCGTATGTAACACACGCTGTATGACATTTATGATGTTTTGTATATCATAGATGTGTTAACACTATATGTATTTAAATTAGTATTTGATTAACCTTTTGCTTAAGGGTCGGATTCCCGATTTTGTCGTTTTAGACCTATTTTCGAACAAAGAATTTGTTAAGTAAATATTACTCTACAAACATATTTCTTACATGAACTTATTCAGAAAGAACCCATGCAGAGGCTCTAATTGATATTATATTTTATATTTACATGGATTTCCTAGAAATCGGCTCTAAATATACCGAAAAATCAAAAAATTGCATATTTTTCGAACACGAAGCAATGCATATTTTTCTTTAACAGGCATAAAATATTCATGTTAATTTAAAAGCCAGATAACTGAATTAGTGCATCAGGGCATATTCATATTTTTCCTCATAAAGACAACGAAGAAATTTAATCCTTAATTTAAAATTGCGTATATTCTCCATACAAATGGCGACACGAGTCAAAATTCTCCTTTGACTCAGATGGCGCGAGCGCCTCCTCGAGGTCGGACGCACGCCAAATCGCTCCCGTTGACAGCTCTTTTTGACATTCAAAATGACATAAAATCATATACATATACGTCAAGGGATGCCAGTACTCAAAGTATCTTTAAATAAGTAGGGAAAATCAGAAGGAAGAAATTCTTTCGAACCCCATCATTTATTTAAGTTTCTTGTTATTTTTATGACGGAACACAAGAAAACTATAACAACTGATTCTAAATAAAACTCAATACTACCTAACACGTATAAGTTACATTCGCAAAAACGATTAAAAATGAAAAAAGTTTACGGATACGATTTGCTGTAATGGAGTTTATTTTCTATACTCTGGCAACAAAATACGTCATTTGAAAACACATGTGACGGCTAGAAGTCAAAACGATAGGATGTCAATTTAGTTATAATAATAATAAGAAAGATAGAATATGTTTGTTATATAATTATATTAGTAGGTATACATATTCAAAGTGATACGAGTCTTTAATTAATGGTTGATTAGTGGAATAAAATCTGTGCTCATCGCCACCGCAATTTCTGCGGCCGCGATTTCTTGGTAAGAAAGTATATACCGCATCTTCTCAGTACATTCAATATGGAAAGTAAATTATTTTTGAAATAAAAATATGAAAACTGATAAACTCGCGTATATTAACTAATTTTAATATCTTTCGGACGTTTCGAACACTTTACAGGGTTCGTGGTCTGCGGATGACTGT
The DNA here is from genome assembly GCA_025490895.1 of Thaumatotibia leucotreta. NCBI lineage: Eukaryota > Metazoa > Arthropoda > Insecta > Lepidoptera > Tortricidae > Thaumatotibia > Thaumatotibia leucotreta. Next base: position 15,980 of record JALPQI010002085.1, on the reverse strand, counting down.
TTTCATAGTTTTATTTCATGTGTAATCCTCGCGGTAACCGAAGAAAATATTATGCGTCTTATTTTTTATTTATTCAAATAAGTTATAGTATAACAGTAAAAACCATATCCTCGCGAACTACAAAGTACATAAACTTTAAGCTCAGCTTTAGATTTTGATGTCTGACCGGCAGTCGTATCATGGGAACTGCGGCTACGGCACACAAAATAAGCTGAACTGCACATAAATAAGTTCGGAAACGTAACTTGTTGGTTTTTGGTTTGAAACTACAATGATTTATTTATATATTATAGTTATATTCTTTTTCCAGAAATGGCACGTACGCTTTACTGATAAATACTTAAATACTGAAGGATTCGCTGAGTGGCACAGGACTCTATCAATACGGACACAAAAGGTACCTACCTACTAGTTTCAATTCGTAAATTTCAATACATTCCTAGTTATTTATTCGTATTTTCTTTATTCTTGTTATTATACGATTTGAATATTAGATAATATCAATAATATGCATGAATTTATGGCAACAGCTGGATATAAATTTTTCACTTTTGTATATATATCTGCTAGCCAAAACTGTCACTACTCTTAGCAACCTCGTATGTCAGTATTGAATCAGAACTGAGATACGAGCTTTATTTCGATGACGTATTTGTTATTTTAGTTAGTTTTGTTTGTCAATTGGAGAATTATTTGTACCTATGGTATTAATATGTATCTGTGGAATGGAGTAAGCTTGTAGTGTTTATATTATTTTTGAGAAGTTTAGTAAAAACGCTTTATTTATATACGATATATAAAGCGAGTACCACTATTCACCTATTTGCGATTGTTTAAATCCAGCCGCCCGCCCTATAGGCACAATTACGACCGTGGTTGCTAAGCAACGAAAAAAAACAACGGATGTCATTACGGTTTCAAAGAAACTATGTATTACGTATTACTATATTTTTTCTTCTTGTTGATTATACTTGAAATATAATAAAATAAATCTTACAATAATGTGGTGAGTGTAAACACCGGTTCCGATCCCTCAGTTAAATTTTTATTCGTATGACATTTAGAGTTTTAATAATACAGTCGTTTATAGTATAGTGTACGAGTATGTACCATTTAGATTTTTATCCACTGAACTGAGACAATTTCTCTCATCTTCTGAGATGTTTCTTTTGGTAGATAAACGTTTGACATATTACTGGTTGTTTCAGAGTCTATAAGCAGGACGCAAAGAGTGAGTAAGTAATCTTTACATTTTTATAGTATAAGTAAGAAGTATTTACTGATATATAGTTTGTGTACACAAATATCGTGTGGTGACGGCAGTAAGAATACATTTGTCACCACCCCAATTCTTCCCGCGGGTGTCACAAGAGTCGAAAAAGGGATTGAAGTGGCGATTTACATTTACCTCCTAATGCATCCACACGCATAAGTAATAGGAGTGGCCTTTGTCTAGTTTCAATTCATTTTTATGGTTCCGTACCACAATGAAAAAACGGAAACTCTTACAGGATTACTTTCTTGTTCGTCTGTCTGTCAAAAGGTGATGATGTAATCCATGGAATTTCTCATATTATAAGCACACATAAAACCGTTTTGAGATTTATCAACCAATAATCCATTTTTCTTCAAAAAGTGATACTTCCTTACTTAGGGAAGTGGAACTGCCGATGAAGGCTAGAACGGAACTTCGGATCACTTTGGTGTTTTGTATGTATGTAACTGGTTATGCATTTTAAACAATGAAGATGGTCGTGTAAGTTATTGTCAATTACCAGTTCTGATGGGGTGTTTCCTTAGGAACCTTAGGATTCTGTATTATCATTTAAACATCAAGCATTTTCATTTATGCGTTTTAATGTAAGTAGGTGGAACTGCTGATAAAGACCAGAACGGAACTCCTTAACGACACGTGTTTCACTTTTGGCAGATATTTCTGATTGATTGTGTATGTTATGGAGCAAGTTCTGGATAAAGAACAGTTTAGATGGTAGGTTCCTTAACCCTTAAGGAATTAAGGGAACTGATAAATGTAGAGTATTTATGTAAGCTACTCTTTAAAAGTGGTTTCATACTAATGTACCTTTTTAGGGTTCCGTAGTACACTAGGAACCCTTATAGTTTTGCTCTGTCCGTCTGTCTGTTCGCAGCATAGCACAGTGGCCGTTAGTACTAGATATCTGCAATTTGGTACAGATATACATAATATTAATTATGCCGACAAAGTGGTAAAATAAAAAAATAGAAAAAAAAAATTTTCAAGTGCCTAACCTGGTGAAGTGTGAATGATTTTTTTATTTGCTGTAATCCTATAGTGTGCAATATCGTTGAAGAGGTCTTTGAAAAAAATAAGAGATTTTCAAACGAAGCTTTATTCTAAAGTCAATATTTTCAGAGATATACGAAAACTACGGAACCCTAGCATAAGCCGACATGCTCTTGGCCAGTGTTTTATTACCTCAGGAGCTGCTCATATTATACAGGTTGTTCTAAAGTAAAAAAAAGGAGTGTGGATTACAATGTGGCTAACAAGATTTAATCATATCACGTCACCAGACGAGTCGCAGTCGTCGTCGTCAGTGGCACAAGAGTAACGAAGGCTGTCATGAACTGTTCCTTGGTGAACCGAGGAAATTCCTGTTCTTAATAGTAACGCAAAAATTACGTAGGTACCTTGCATACATTTTAATGTTTTTAGTTAACCTCGTGCCTACATTAGGTACCTAGGATACATGTAGGTAAGAGGTAACTTCCGTGTTGCATTGCATATTGCACAAACAAAGTACCTAATAATAATGTTGCTTTTTTTCGGTAGGTACTATGTTTTGATTATAGCACGAGCAAATACTCGTACACGTTTATGTGACGTAGGCAACCTCCAAAAATGGTAAATTACAAACACATTCTTGTAAATTCGACATTCCATTGCGTATTTTATACATAGGTAAAAATAAATGTAAACAATTAGAGACTCAATTTATTGTTCATTTGAATGACAATGTCAAACTTCATGTATGAGCTGTTTTTTCTGGTAAGATAAGAGTGCAAAGGTGGGATCCAAATTTATTTTAATGTAGGGACTTGAAACTTTAGTATTAATAAGGTATTTTACAAGAGTACAAGAAATTTAATTTAATCATTTCTTAAAGGTTAAAAGGGGATTACAATTTTTATTGGGTTGAAGTTTAACTTAAAGCTATGATAATTCCTATAAAAGTATTTTTATAACAAGGGGATGCAAAGTTACGATTGGAGACCTAAAACATTGTAAGAGATTTACTAAGTAAAATACGAAAAAAGCGATAATATATCAGAGTGCAGGGAAATTTAATGATTGAGAGGGTTAATTAGGGGTGTAGATTTTGTTTAAGGAGACTAAGGTAGACAATAAATTTAGTGTAAATTACTAGGGCTAGAAAGATGGCATCTTTACAGAAGGTTACTTATACAGGGTGGAAAGGGACGACGTTCCTTCCCGCTACCGACCGAGTCTACCAACCATTACGATGAAATTTCTGTATGGGACCAACATCGAAAACGTACATGGAAAATTGACTTTTTAAAGATATTTCTATTTTGGTACTATACTGAAAGTTCATCGTAATGGTTGATAGACTCGGTCGGTAGCGGGAAGGAACGTCGTCCCTTTCCACCCTGTATAATTATTTGTATACAAAATGAGAAACCATTTTATAAAATTTAAACCCTAAAGTGGTTAAAAGGTAGTTGAAAGTTTGTATGGAAATAGTGTGATTTGAAAGATAGCGACTTGATACGTCGTATTCCAACTGCTGATAAAAAAATAAGACAAATCGATTTCAGCGTTTTTTTTAAATATTTATTCCTTAACACTTTTGACGCCGGTGACAGTGCTCACCGTCAAACAAGTGTACAAAAAAAATGTCTTTAAACCGAAACTTTGTCTGAAGAGTATATTTTTAAGATAAGATTAAGGGGTGCCTGACGTGTCGCATAACGTCGATTGTCCTAAAATTTTTTGGCTGAGAATGTTTAGCATAGTGTTAAATGGCATACTACTCGTTTAGCCTACTTTATTTTGCGCATACACATTTAAAACACCTACACTATATTTATCCTAATATTGATTACTCGATCATCGAATTACCTAAAGCTTAATAATCATAATGTTCATTGTTTCCTACTGCTCAAACTGTAAATTTTCTTTGCACCTACAATTGTTATGTCCGAAATTTCATTGAAAAAAGTATATTAACAATATGGTGAATGGTTTAAAATAATGTTCAAGTTCAACAAGGCAGGGTAAAACCGACTTGGAATGGTTAGGTTTCTAGGAAAGGCGGAGAGAAAGGCGTAGTCTATAAAATACTTAAGTATTTTTAATCAATTATTTACAAACCCGAATTATTTGGAAACCCGAAAAAGGGGCGATAGGGGAGCGAAGCGCCCCACAAGAGGGGCTCGGGGGCGAAGCCCCCCTGTATTAGAAAATAATGAATCTGTACCTCCCCTACTCTAACCTGGATAGGTTCGTTAGGTACCTTTTATCCCTTAGATCAGAAATAGAAGTCCCGCGCAGCGGGGCTTTGTCGACCGGTTCCTAGGTATGATGACTAAAATTCTTTGGACAACAGGGTTGGGTGGTTTAAGGGAGGGTTAAGTTTAAGGAAAATATTTTTTTAAAGGTCGTTTGTTAAAAGTAGTTAGTTTTAGTACATTAAATAGTAGGACCATCACAATTATGCACAATTATTATTCGATACATACACATTAGACACGAAAATCATTAGGACAAACGATATTTAGGAACAACCAAGTTAGGATCAACAATTTCGGCAAAACACGACAAAATACCTATGTGCTACAATTTAGGCCATTCATTTTTCGGCTTGAAGTTGGTATGCGACAAATTTTTCGACATAAAAAAATTATGCCACCCGATATAGACCTAAAATTAATTCCAACCTTTTTAGGGTTACGTGGTAAACGAGGAACCCTTATAGTTTCGCCATGTCCGTCTGTCCGTCTCTCCGTCTGTCTGTCCGCAGCATAGCTCATAGGCCGTTAGTATAAGAAATTTGCAATTTGGTACACGTATACCTCCATATCAGTCACACCGAAAAAGAGGTAGAATAAAATATATTAAAAAATATTCGAGCACCTCCCCTATAAGTAAAGTCGGGATGTTTTATTATTTTACTGTAATCTTATAGTATGGGGTATTGTTGTATAGGTCTATAAAAAAAATCGGGTAAAAAAATACAGTTTTTTTGTAAGTTAACGTTTTCGGAATTAACCGCTAGGTTTTCCCCAGGGTCCGCTGGATGCGGGTGACGCAGGATCGGTCATTGTGGCAATCTTTGGGAGAGGCCTATGTTCAGCAGTGGACGTCTTTTGGCTGATATGATGATGATGATGACATTACGATACAAGTGTGAAAAAAGTAAAGGTTGGCGATAAAATAAAATACGACTGAAAGGAGTGTTTTAAATCGACACGAGATTTTAGGGTTCCGTAGTAAACTAGGAACCCTTATAGTTTCGCTACGTCCGTCTGTCTGTCTGTCTGTCTATCTGTCTGTCTGTCCGCAGCATAACTGAGTGACCGTTAGAATTAGAAATTTGCAACTTGGTATAGTGTACATATTAATCAGGCCGATAAATTGATAGAATAATATACAAGGTGATCCTATTAACTATGCGTATTGGACATTAGGAGGTAAATGCCCATAATAGCCACGCTGGGCAAAAGGGTTGGCGATCGCAGTAATTTGTCCACTGTGACGATGCTGTGCTGCTGCTGCTCATCATCAATCTTCTATAAAGAAATAGTTATTTGTTGTACAAGGGTGCAAAGTTGTATTTTACCCGCGAGCATGAAATTGAAACACGAGCAAGCGAAAGGATTCCATAGTTGAATCACGAGCGAAGCGAGTGGTTTTAAAACAGAAACTTGAGCGAAGCAAGTGTTTTAACTTACGAGGAGTAAAATACATTTGCACTCGTGTGTAGCACAAAACTTTTCCCCTCACTATAGCGAGGAACAGGAGGAGGTTTCTGATATGAATGATTAAAATTGAGGTAGGTCTTCATAGTAGCAGAAGTGCTGAACCACCACCAGTTTTCTTTTTAATCTTTTAATTTCCAAGTTTTGCCCATTCAAAGTTAAGAGTGGGGTCAAATTCCTGCTTGTACAAAATCAGATCTAACTTTTTTTCGATACGAGGTAACGAAATAATTATTACTTTGTCATTATATTTTCTAAATGCAGTTAGAAATACGTGGTTAAATTTTTTTGGGTTCATTAACGGGCACGGTGTATACAGTCAATTGCAATCGCCTGGATTTAATTCAGTATTTTCTCATTGAATTCATAGGCATTTAAAAGATTAAGGTCATAGTTATATTTTAATCTGCATAAATATAACAAGAGAAAAAATGCACTAGATGAGCATTTTAAAAATTCGTATTTCGGAAAATAGGCAAAATATTTTTTTTTTTTCGAAATCTAATTAAAGAAGATGTCATCTATAATTTATGATTAAAATAAAGAAAATATTTTATCTTCCACATTGATTTTTTTAGAGTCAAACATGAGCATTTTCGAAAGTCTCAATTTTCATTTATATTTTTCTATTACAAGTAGTTGCTCTAACACATTTATATTTATTTTACAAAATGAACACAGCAAGTACTTCATTTTTAGAATAAAATTATATTTGATATGCACCAGGGTTGGCTCAAGAACCAATTGAAAATATAATGACAAAGTAATAATTATTTCGTTACCTTTTATAGAAAAAAGTTATGTCTGTTTTTCCACAATTAGAAATTTGACCCGACTCTGAATTTTGCACGGGCAAAACTTGGAAACTAAAAGATAAAAAAGAAAACTGGTGGTGGTTCAACACTTCTGCCACCATGAAATATATCCTCAATTTTTTTCATTCAAATCAGAAACCATGCAGCACACTCGATTTGTTGATTTCACCTGGAATGACCCTTTACCATTATTTCGTTAGGTCGGTTGGTCTTTCTTGAGTGAAATCTAATTTCTTATGATTTTTTTAACACTTTTTTTCCTAAGTTTTCAGCTTTGTTCAAGTGGGGAACAAAAGAAATAAACGAACACTGACGTCGTTTATACCAAGAAAGAAAATAAGGTATGTGAGTTACAACCCGCAAATGGTAGGTATATAAACCCCTAATATTTTCATTTGCAAGTATAAGTATTCTTTTTTGATATATAGGTAATATATAGACAGGTTAAAAATTATTTTTGGGTCAGTGAGGGCAGCTACCAGATCCAGAGTAGCTATGCGAAAATGGTCTTATACGCCCTTCCTCGATTTTAAATTAGTGAAAATTGGCGTTTACTGATTTTGGGAAAATCATACGGGTTCCGAGAAAATTGTCCTTTTTAACAACCTTTTTTTGATGCCAATCGATCCTGTTTCTGTTCAGGATCAAAAGCTTGTATGACACCAAAAAAAATTTTTCGGCTAGAAAAGCCGCAAATCGAGATAATGAATGTAGCTAATGTTTCCACACAGTATTATTGTCATTTAGCATAGGAGGTATAATTATCGTGACATATGATGATTATGATGTAATTAAACTTTCACTCTTTCCATAGTAAATTTAACTATGAAAACAGTTTTCTTGAAATTTTGGCTTTTTTATACATTGCTATAAGTTGACCCCTAAGAAACTATTGGTACTGGATACGAATGGAATCGATTAACAAAAAAATTAAGCGTGAAAAAATATTTATTAGTACCGATGGTGTATTTTTTGGTGTATGGTGTATTTTAGTGGGTCATTTTACGTCAGGTCCAAAACTTCGGAGGGCCATCTGTACTAAAAAAAACGTCGTAGGAGACACGTGCAAAAACGAAATTCGTAACTCGTGTCGATTTAAAACACTCCCATATCGATCGGTCGTGTTTCAAAACATCGCCACTCGTTTCGAATTTCATGTTTTTCGCACTTGTGTCGAAATGTACTATTTTAACATCCATACAAATTGTGTGGGGATTTTAAATCTCGATTTGCGGCTTTTCTAGACGAAACCTTTTTTTTGGGTCTATACAAGCTTTTGATCCTGAGCAAAAACATGATCGATTTTTTTTCCTAGTCTGTAGACGTGTCCCAATGCTGGGCAAATGTCTCTCCCTCAGATCTCCACAGCTCCCGGTTCGGTGCCAAGTCTGGCCAATTGTTGGCCAAGGCGTCCAGGTCGTCCTGCCATCTCCGCCTGGGCCTGCCTCGTCCCCGCCTAGTTTGCAGCATCCACTTGGTGGCAGTGTCGCCGTAGATAAAATGTCTACGTGATAATTTTATCATTGTCAATGGTAATGAAGTTTGTCTATAAAAACTGTGTATATTTATATTACATTTTTTATCTTTTTATTCACAAGTACGGTTGCCACCAATTGCACTTGAAATTTATTTTTAAAATGGATCTTTTCAAATAGGAGACGCAGCATGACTTCAAAAAATTTAGAACAAATCTTAATTTGCTTTGCAGAGCTAAAACAGCAATGAGTCCATATATATTATGTATACTTACTTCAAAGACAGGTAATAGAAACTTCAAAGATAGGTACTCTCTTTTCAAAATGGCAGATAATTTTGAATATAACTTAGAAATAGAAGAGGTACTATTTTTTCACAAAAGGTAAAACAATGCAATATGAATTGATCGAATTCAGGATCTGATCCCGCTATTATTATGGTTACTGCGAAACCCTCTCGACGTTTTTATCAAAATCAGATAGATTAGATAATTATTCAATAGGGGGCTGCCTAATTAATGAACAATAGTATATTTAGTAGCAGCATTCTGCCCATGCGAAGCCGCCGTAGCTAGTTATGGAAAATTACTTTATTTCCACAACATAATGTAATATTTATAAATGTACCGTGTGTAATTAATAATAACATTAATAACAATGATACCTCGTGTGAAACTAAATGTAATTTTTGGTAACCATTATAATGGCGGGACCAGATCCGTTGTAAAATAATTTGTACCTCTTCAATTTCAAAGTTATATTCAATCAGTCTGATCCCGCCATTATAACGTTATAATGGCGGAACCAGGTCCTGAATTCTGTCGATTCATATTGCATTATTTAGTACTGAATTGGTACTATTTGGTACCTGTTGTAAAAAAATGAGTAACTCTTCAATTTCAAAAATTATATTTCGAATAATTTGGTCCCGCCATTATAACGTTATAATGGTGGAACCAGGTCCTGAATTCTGTCCACATTCTGTCGATTCATATTGCATTATTTAGTACTGAATTAGTACTATTTGGTACCTCTTGTAAAAAAATGAGTACCTCTCCCATTTCAAAATTATATTTGAAATAGTGTGGTTCCGCCAGACCATTTGAACCAGACTGTTTCCCGCCATTATAACGTTATAATGTCGGGACCAGACAATTCGAAATATAATTTTGAAATGGTACTATTTTTTTTTTACATCAAGTACCAAATAGTACCAATTCAGTACTAAACAATGCAATATAAACCGACAAAATTCAGGACCTGGGTCCGCCATTATAACGTTATAATGGCGGGACCAGACTATTTCAAATATAACTTTGAAATGGAAGAGTTACTTTTTTTTTTTACAAAAGGTACCAAATAGTATCAATTCAGTATTAAATAATGCAATATGAATTGACAGAATTCAGGACCTGGTCCCACCATTATAACGTTATAATGGCGGGACCAGACGGATTGAATATAACTTTGAAATTGAAGAGGTACAATTTTTTTTACAACAGGTACCAAATAGTACTAATTCAGTACTAATAAATAATGCAATATGAATCGATCGAATTCAGGATCTGGTCCCGCCATTATAACGGTTACAATTTTTGTGGAACAACTCAAATTATTTTATAAAATATTTTTTAAGTTATTTTTTTTAAGTAGGTAGTAACACTACGATGTACCTATATAAAGTTAAATATTTGATGCCATATACCACAGAAAAAATACCTAAGCTTACCAAAGCCATAGGTGGAATTTGAACCCGACGTCCTCAGCTTTAGTGGCTGATGCTTAACCTCCTAAGGCCCGGGCCTTTTAAATATTTTTAGTCAGAAAGACCGAGGTGGCGTTTTAAAGAACAAAAAATGGCGACCATTGATAAGTCCTGACGTCATGGAATTAATGTTTACATTGTGATTGAACGACCTTTAAAATTTTATTACCCAGGACTTAATGATGAACGCCATTTTGTTCTTTTAGAAGGCACTTGGGACTTAGGAGGATAAACCACTGGAGTGGCCGAGTGATGGTTTAGGCAACAGCCGCAAAACTGAGGACAACTCTCCAAATTCCACCGTTGGTAAACTTCGATATTGTTTATTTATTTAGTACCTATATGTCATCTAATATTTAAATTAGTAAATGTAATATTTTTTTTAAGATCTACTGTTTTCTTGTAATTGTAATTCTTCAATTTACAGTTGTAATTGTAATTCTTGAAATAAAGTACTGATTACCGTTTAAGATAATATAATAAATGCCTTAATGTTTTACTTATGTGCATTTTTATTTTTATAATGAATGCAATTTAATTTAGTAAAATAAGCTTCCTTAAACCTGATAGCTGCTGGTAAGTCACATTAATAATTATACAAATGTAATGCATAATTCCATTAATTTTGCTTTTCACGGAAACTACTTCACCATTGCATTGAAGCGAATTGTGGAGAAGATAGAATCGGGTTTTTTCTTCAATATACGAAAATAAGAGATTGTGCATTACATCTATACACTTATTAATCTCATTAAACAATTTTTTTTTTATATTTAACTTCTAGCGGGCCAGCAAGGCGGTGGCAACTAACAGGTTACTGATTGTCTCCTGTTCGTTGCCGCCGCGATTTGGGCTCTACTTTTCACTTACGATCAGGTGGAGTGGAGCCACTTTGTTGTGCCAACATAAATAAAATAAAATAATTCTTAATAATCTCCAAAAAGAAAAAATAAATAATTTTAGAATATTTACCTCTGTAAATGTCAAATTAGTAGGTATGGACTCGCAAATGTGCGTCGTTGGCACTGCAATAGTTGGTGGACTCTTGTGCACAGCAGTGGGAAAGTTGAATGTCTACGAAAAGCTGGTGATAATGAATACTTAGGGCCTATATTCAACAGTATCGTGTTCTGATCAGAAAAAATGTTTTTTTTTTATTATAGTGGACTAGTGGCTTGCCTTACAACCAGTTGGTCAAACAGGCATACTATCGAACCAAGCCATTTTGTTCTAACACAGATTTTTTTTCTCTTACTATTTCCTAATCAGAATACGATGCTGTACAGTCACCGTCTGATATAGCGGAGCGGCCAGGGTGCTCATAAATGTCTGAGCAGGCCGCTATTATCATAGCGTTCGTGTGCATGCTCAGATATTTTTGAGTGCCGTGGTCGTTCAGATATATCTGATGATGACTAACAAATTGATTGATCTGTACTGAAAATCCATTTTTAGTACAGATTTTTGCCGCACTAGTGCGAGAAATGGCTCATTTCTTGTCAGGTCGAAACTTCAGAGGGCCATCTGTACTGAAAAACGTCGTATGATACACGTGCGAAAAGGAAATTCCTAGCTCGTGTCGATTTAAAACACTCATTTTATCTTCTTCCTATTAAATCTGTCTTTTGCATTGCATTGAGACGACTATCGACTCGAAAAGACAAGGATAGTCTTATAAAATCTATCCCTCTCTATCTTTTTTACCATCTAGTACTTTGACAAGTGTAATTTTTCAAAAGATGTAGTGATAAATTACAAACTCGGCCGCTTTCATTAAAAAAAATCACCAAGGTTCAATGACCCCGCTCGGTAAAATGAGGTAGTGTGCGTGAAGTGCGTGTGTGTGCGAAATGGGGAAATTTGACAGAATCTGAAAAATTTCCCACATCTATCCGACCCTTAACATTAGTGACACCCACGCTGATAGCCCATGAGAGGTTCACAAATACCAATACAATTTGCAAATTATAAACCTAATGAGGCTTTTTGCACCCTTCGCTATTTGTATCTAATCGATTCGATCATCAATCATATTGAAATAGGACTTACGACAACGGATTTCCATCGGTCAGATTTACAAAAACATAGCTTACCTACATAGTTTGAGAAGATTTGCCGGTCCCTCCACAAATAATATGAGGTCATTGACTTTTGGATTCACCTTTATACGGCAATAACTCCAATTAGCTGAGGTCTAAGCTCTCGTTAGCGTTTACTGAACATTTCCGTGCATTCTGGCGCGATCGATGCGCCATTGTATCACACACAAAAGATGCCACCGAATAGAAATACTTGGCCCTAAAAGGATTGCTCTGCGAGCACTGTTATTTGTTCCCACTGTTACTGGCGTTTAAGAAAATCTCCGCTCCTTGTAGCTATGCTCCGTACGTCCCGGTTTAAATCCCCTGAGGGTTTATATTTACAGCTACCGATGTTATGAATGGGTAAGATTTTTCATATACAATGTTTAGGGTTCCATAGCCAACATTGCAAAAATGGGACCCTTATAGATTCGTAATGTCCGTCTGTCACAGCCGATTTCTTCGGGAAACTATAAGTAGGTACTACAGTAATAAAATTTGATAATGTTAGGTATGTGTTATACGAGTATGAATCGCTACAAAATTTTGATACTAAATAGTAAAAATAATATCGGGGCCCTCCATACATAATGGTATTTTTTTCTATAAGGTTTCTAGAGGACATTTAAGTGAACTCATAAAAAGTGACCTCCCTATAAAGGGGGTGATGCATATTAATAAACTCTGGTTTGATAAAAGTAACTCTTATAATTAAACTGTAATTTCAGAACCCTTTGTCCACGAGTCCAACTCGCACTTGGCCGGTTTTAATATGAAAATTCATCGAATCATACGTATAAAAATTTGCAAATAACATCAAATTGGCAATGTGCGTTCGAACCGAGCCCTGTTCGTGCCCAAAGGCTCGCGCCGTTATGAATGTGGAATTTTCGAGTTAGTGGCCGGTTGATCTTTCGCAGTGGACTTTTGCTTGAGGCGCTGGTTCGTGTCAATAATTACTATCATTTCGTGCCGCGTTTCCATCTTCCACAGCCGATAAATTACCCACTCACTCCTCTGAATTGTCATAATGAGCGTTGCAGAAAACCCACGGACCTTACACTTAGCTACTTCGCGCTCGTGTAACAATTGCTAACGATACCTATGCACAAATAAATACAACCTTAGCCATGCCCATATTGCCCATTGAGCGTACATTATTTACAAAGTAGTCACGTTTTTTTGCAACTAAATTAGCTAGTCTCGGTGCTGTTGATTGAATTATACGGAAAAAACCTTTGCCTTTGTTTTATTATCACGTCCTTATAATAATCTTCATTTTTATGAAACTCGGTAGGCACCTACCGAGGTTAATATTTCAATCTCATGAACATACATTTTTACTTTTCGTTATCTTTCGCAACAATGGACAAAAAAATACAACATTTGCGCGTCAAAGTAACTAAGAACGTAAATAACTCTTTCAAAGGCTAATCATAATTCTCTCATTCGCTTATCGGCATTGTCAGGATTATAATCGAGTGATTTATTGTTGCGTACGATAATTAATAAGAAATTTGCCTGTTACTGTCACTAATACGTTACTTGCGCATTAATCGTGTTTTTACGTTCGTCGATTACGCATAAAGCATAAAAAGGTTCGAGGTGAATCTGTCGCGGCCGTTGTTCGGCGGAGATATGTATCACTACAACCAGCCTCTTTTGTACGGTGCGTGCGTTGTCGGCCATATTTCTCGCTGTTCGCTCGGTGTTCGCGGCGTGGGTAGTTGAAAAATGACATCTTGATTGTTGTGCGTTATTCTACTCATGAGAATGTCGAGCCTCGGTCGCGTGTACGGCTATTGTTGGGCCCGCCGCTGGCCCTACAAATTGAACGATTGTTAACCGTTCCGTGGAACCGCTGCTATCGTGACTTGTCACGAAATTATTATATTTACCGAGATAACGTATTTTGTTAGATAACGGCGTTTTATGCAAGCGCTGGTTTGGCAGATAATATTACGGCGTTTTCTTGTTCGGAATGCTTTACTGCCCTTATTTACAACTTTTGGCTCCTAAATATTTGAATCAGATGGGATATATTGTTATTGTGTCTTGAACGCCACCTAATGTAGTTTCTTACAAAAATAAAAATAAAATCCATTCTATTGAATGTTACGATGTATTCATCGTAACATTCACAATAGTTTATAACGACACTAATTCTGGTCCCAATTTCACCACATTGGCAAGTGCTACAATTGTAAATTAACTGTTTCTCCAATTTGGGGCGTCTATAGGCTACAGTTACCGTTTACCATCGAAAGGGCCGTGCGTTTGTTTGCCACCTACATATAATGTTGTGTAGGAACTTTAATAAATCAGCAGTAAATAACAACTGTTTTCGAAGCAAAATTAAAATTGTTACAAAAAACACGACAAATGCAGAAAAATTCCGACATATGCCGAACCTCGTGTCAAGATTAAATGAGAATTGTACTAAACCTTGCGACAATTGTCACGGGTTTCGGAAAATAAAAAGTTGTTTATTAACGATTTAATAAAGTTATTAGTAATAATTTGATGTTGGTGGCAACATAGTAAGCGGTAGCCGTAGCCTACGGAGGCCTGTGACGTCAGTAACAGTGATATTTTACAATTGTCACACTTGTAATTATGGTGACATAGGCCACTGGTCCAATTGAAACCATACAGAATTCTACATTTCTTTAATCTCTTACTAAATTTTCATTTTAAATAATCGAAGGCAAGTTTGGTGTACGAACCATTCGTTTTTTCTTTCTCTGCAGTTTTTGACATCGATAATGTTTGAAATATTTCAGTTGCCTTGTTGTTTAGTTTGATTCCGGTATTTTAGATGGCAGAAACTGATTAAAATAATATGTATTGAGTACTAATAATTATATATTTCATTATTTACTAAAATAACCGTTAGTAATCTTACCAATATCATTCCTATCTCTTGCTTACCCATTAAGTTCAGAACATAAGCAGTTAAACAACCTCTGACTTCACATTCCGGCGATTCCGGTAATAATTACCAACAGCTCATGTAATTTATCGACATCGGACCTACGACGAAGGTATGCATATATCATAAATACAAGTAACAAAGCTATGGTCAAGATTTATATGCTGCGTTGCTGTTTACCGACGACAAATGGCACCTGAAACAAGTCTCGGAGGTGTCTAAGGCCAAGCGATCTGCTCAAGCGGCAACGAGTTTTTGATAAGACCATGCGTGAGGCAATAATGAATGTGATACAGCTCCGGCCTTCTTCATTTATCACTCTCGCTATGAATAAAATATCTCGACGCGCCTTTTGGATAGTGTCTAGTCGTGCTGGGGCGCTTAGGGCTCACAGCAGCGATCACAATCTGGCTGTGTATTCTCCTGTGCTGTTGAGTTTGAAAAAACCGGGCTCTTCAGCAAACCAGTGTAAATATGACTCTATGATCTCTAATCTCATTGTATAATCGGACATCTTAGACTGGTTGTTAGGAGCCCTCGACTCGCCTGTGTTAGGTATGCGAATGAAATGACGCTCCTGAGCTCAGTAATAGTACGCGCTCTCAGGAGAAATTCACACTCGGCCCTTGTTGTTTTACCTTGTACGCAGCTAAACTTGCCACTAGGGGGTATAATACTTGTAAAAGGAAACCTACCGCTTTGTACCGACGTTTTAACAACGTCGTGTTGTTAGCAAGTGTATAACACTTCGTGGAACTTTTTTTACGTTGATTTCGCTTTGTGGAAATGATTCTTCTCTGCAGATTTAGGCGACTGGTGGAATTAACCTGCCCAATGGTTTGAACAATTTGCGTTGCTATGCTTCAGTAATTTTTCCGGTCTCAAATTTGAGAGTTTAGATAGGTATCACTTATTTAGATTTCACTG
>JALPQI010002084.1:0-85562 GCA_025490895.1 Thaumatotibia leucotreta | reverse complement strand
TATGTTCAAGTACTGAGCTCTTAGTAGCTACAGTGTGAGTTTAATAAGTAACATATTTAAATCGAAACCACTACACACACCATAATAAATCTTACCGATTCTTCTCGGGTCAGCGGTGTAGGGTTAGAACCGGAAGTAGTTTTAATACTTAGACAATTCAAAAGAGTTTGTTGCTATTCTAATTAAGAATTATTTGACTTTGACTTTGAATGCCAATCTTGCCAAGGTATGTCACAATACTTAAGGTTCTAGTCCAAAGGACATAGTCTTGTTCTTACCTCCCATGATTTTATGGTGGGTTTCCGACGTAGTTTGCGGTGTGGGTTTATGACTCTGTCCTGTAGCTCGAAATAAGGCCATGACCCAAAGATGACACTCGTTTTCATCCCCCACTCCCATCAGCACCGACTCGCCATCACGGACAGCATTCATAAAGTTCTTGGCTCCTTCCAGTTCTGAAGATAATTCAAAGGCGTTTAGAATTTTATTCAAGCTGGCTTACTACCACGAACTACGAAATTTGTAAATTTTGGGGATTTATCTCTCACTCCAACGAAGGCTGCATTTAGAGTGGCGGAGACAAATCCTCAGCGGATTTCGAAAATCGTGGTAGTGCGGACATAGTTTGTCAAAGATGCTTTGAAAAGATACAGATGATGAGTGAATCTTTTGCAGTTACAATTAAAAAGACGATGGATATAAACTAACTGCAATTTGGAAGGAAGTCGTGCTACGTGATAGAGTATCAAATAGTAGGGTAGAAAATAAAATTAAGAGTTTCTCACCTTGTCCAACCATAAGTTGCGCTGGAAAAGAAATTAGATTTTGTTAGTACTATTCAAATACATTTGTGTACAACTTTAGCTCTAATTTTTTTAACGGCTCTGTGCCTAGTGTGTGTTCTATTACTGATAATAATTCCTTAGTATATCGAAACGACTTGGAGACTGTCTTTTCTTTATCACCTAGTTTATCTTCTGCTTCTTTAACTTAAGATACTTAACTTCATAATACTCATTAAGCTTTTAAATCTTATACCACCATCTGTACCAGTAGCACAGAAATCATTAAATCAAAAGATAATATCATGATATGATATCATATTCTTAATGATAATGACCATCATAATTCTCGCTATTAATTCGATTGGACTTCAACAAGTATTCTTCTACCTTACCCTATGAACAAATAAAACATGGAAGGCGCAAGCCATACTAAATTGCCTTTCAAAAACGGTCCTTTTTTAGTTGACAAGTGTCACCCCCTCTTCAATGCATCACGGTAATGAATTTCAATGTTAACCTATAAAAACCTTAAACCGCCATTAAAAATAGTTGTGGGTTGTGGACGGTCCATAAAAATCTTGGTTGGTTATATTCTATGAACATTAAATTTGTCAAAGATGTTGGTCCGAAATAATATATGCGCGGTGTTAAGAAAGGCGCTATGTTGCTAAGGCGCAATAATGGCACAATTGAACAATTGTTTTTGGGGTCATTGCTGCGAACAAATAAAACATGGAAGCCGCACGCCATAGTTAATTGCCTTTCAAAAACGGTCCTGAACTTTAGTTGACAAATGTCACCCCTTCTTTAATGCATCACGGCAATGAATTTCAATGTCAACCTATAAAAACTTAAACCGCCATTTAAAAATAGTTGTGGATTGTGGATGGTCCATCAAAATCTTGATTGATTATTTCTATGAACATTAAATTTGTCAAAGATGTTGGTCCGAAATATGCGCGGTGTTAAGAACGGCGTTATGTCCTGCCAATCTTGACACAATTGAACAATTGTTTTTAGGGTCATTATTACATATGGTCGCAGGCCTTACCACTAGCCAGCTCGATGTAGTCCCCGTGAACCCATCCAGTTGCATCATCTCCGCCGGCTCCGATTTCTTGGCCTTGTACGCACAGCGCGAACGTGTACTGGCTGACCTGCACCAGCACCATGTAACGCTTCATTTATGTATTCCATCTTACCACTAGCCCGCTCAATGTAGTCCACCCGTCAAGCTGCATCATTACCGGCTTCCACTTCTTGTCCTTATACTAGCACAGGAAGGCGCTTTATTTATATATTCCATCTTACCACTAGTGAGCTCGATGTAGTCCACCCGTCCAGCTGCATCATTACCGGCTTCAACTTGTCTTCGTACGAGCACAGGAACGTGAACTAGCTCACCAGCATCAGCACCATGTATCGCTTTATTTATGTATTCCATCTTACCACTAGCCCGCTCAATGTAGTCCACCCGTTCAGCTGCATCATTACCGGCTTCGATTTCTTGTCCTTATACAAGCAAGGGAACGTGCTTTATTTATATATTCCATCTTACCACTAGCGAGCTCGATGTAGTCCACTGTGAACCCGTCCAGTTGCATCATCTCCGCTGGCTCCGACTTCTTGTCCTTGTACGAGCACAGAAACGTGTACTAGCTCACCAGCATCAGCACCATGTATCGCTTCATTTATGTATTCCATCTTACCACTAGCCCGCTCAATGTAGTCCACCCGTCCAGCTGCATCATCACCGGCTTCGACTTCTTGTCCTTAAACAAGCACAGGAATGTGCTTTATTTATATATTCCATCTTACCACTAGCGAGCTCGATGTAGTCCACCGTGAACCCGTCCAGTTGCATTATCTCCGCCGGCTTCGACTTCTTGTCTTTGTACGAGCAAAGGAACGTGTACTAGCTCACCAGCACCATGTATCGCTTCATTTATGTATTCCATCTTACCACTAGCCCGCTCAATGTAGTCCACCCGTCCAGCTGCATCATCACCGGTTTCAACTTCTTGTCTTCGTACGAGCACAGGAACGTGTACTATCTCACCAGCATCAGCACCATGTATCGCTTTATTTATGTATTCCATCTTACGACTAGCCCGCTCAATGTAGTCCACCCGTTCAGCTGCATCATTACCGGCTTCAACTTCTTGTCTTCGTACGAGCACAGGAACGTGTACTAGCTCACCAGTATCAGGATCATGTATCGCTTCATTTATATATTCCATCTTACCACTAGCCCGCTCAATGTAGTCCACCCGTCCAGCTGCATCATCACCGGCATCGACTTCTTGTCCTTAAACAAGCACAGGAATATGCTTTATTTATATATTCCATCTTACCACTAGCGAGCTCGATGTAGTCCACCGTGAACCCGTCCAGTTGCATCATCTCCGCCGGCTCCGACTTCTTGTCCTTGTACGAGCACAGCGCGAACGTGTACTGGCTCACCAGCATCAGCACCATGTAACGCTTCATTTATGTATTCCATCTTACCACTAGCCCGCTCAATGTAGTCCACCCGTCCAGTTGCATCATTACCGGCTTCAATATCTTGTCCTTGTAGGAACACAGGAACGTGTACTATCTCACCAGCATCAGCACCATGTAACACTTCATTTATGTATTTCATCTTACCACTAGCGAGCTCGATGTAGTCCACCGTGAACCCGTCCAGTTGCATCATCTCCGCCGGCTTCGACTTCTTGTCCTTATACAAGTACAGGAACGTGCTTTACTTATATATTCCATCTTACCACTAGCGAGCTCGATGTAGTCCACCGTGAACCCGTCCAGCTGCATCATCTCCGCCGGCTCCGACTTCTTGTCCTTGTACGAGCACAGCGCGAACGTGTACTGGCTGACCTGCACCAGCACCATGTAACGCCGCTTCCACTTCCTCCACACGTTCTTGCCGATTACGTGGAGGTAGCTGGAAGTTTTCAATTTGTTCAAATGACAATAAGTAATGGAATATTCAACCGCTATTATTGGCCTTTTTGATCACTTTATCTAAGGTTTCAAATAATTATTTTTTATTCCGTTAAAAGGTTGTACAAAAAATTACAAGGTTGTCCATCTTTTCAGTTATATAATTGCAAACTAACCTGTGCAGGGAAATACCGCTCTTCCACAGTATTTATAAATATTATTTAATATTGAATAGAATATTTTATGCTACTTTGAATTTACTCAATTCAAACTTTACTGAGTCATTCGTCTTTGGTTGATAGAATGAGAAACTTACCCACAATGCTTCATATTTAGAGGTTTATCCATCCGACACGCTATTTTGATTCTTAAGTCTTGATCTGGAAGGTTCTTCGGTACCGTCATACGATGCCATTCTGGGGCCTACAACAAAAAACATTAATACATCTACTCTTACAACTACTTAGAATAGACGAGACTCTCTTACGTCTTTTTCATCACAAATTTGAAATACTGTTTCTAATTCGTAGTTCTTTACTCGTAAGTCTACTGCTATTGTAACTTCTATAATTTCTCTTTGGTATCATTGAGTAAATTACCTTGCTAGAAAGTGGTGTAGGTCTGAGTACCACTTTTCCCAGCTCTTTATCTTCTAGCGCTAAGACTCCTGGGTTCTCAGTGTACAATTTGACCTTTACAGCAGGCAAAGGTTGTGTCGTGCTAAAGTCACCTTGAGTATCCCACCTGAGTGAAAATATAGTGTTAAATAAATATTGTTGTTCTTTGTCAGCCTTCGTAGCCTAGTTGGTAGTGACCCTGCCTACAAAGCTGGAGGTTCCGGGTTCGAACCCCGGCGAGGGCATTATTTGTGTATTTATTTATCACAAATATTTGTTCCTTGGTCATGGCTGTCTATGTATTTAAGTATCTATATATGTATTATATCTATTATATATATCGTCGCCTGGTACCCACATCACAAGCCTTAATTGAGCTTACCGTGGGACTAGGTCGATTTGTGTAAAGATGTCCGAAAATATTTATTTATTATTTATTTATTGTACAAAATGAAATAAAAACTTTTTTTGTCGTGAAAAGCATTAGTCATTTCAAGTAGCGTCAATAATCACTGCCATAAATCAATGAAAAACTTTCAGATTCTTTGAAGCACTGTTAGTCATCTGGGTTAGTTTTCTTTTCTACATTCTTTGCTACATAAGTGATCATAAAGTAATAACCATCTTGAAAGAATAAATTAAATAGGTTTATAGTTTACTAATTTCTCTACTTTTACACTTATGTAAGGATGATAATAACAACTATGATAGTATTGTTTTTGTAAGTCTAGCAAATCATACGCTAAATTATTTATATTGTTCATAAACTTCGGTTCTACTTACATGGGTTTGGAAGCCTCGGCCTGGTCGGTCTGCAGTTTATCGCCCCCTTCCACTTCCATAGTACAATACACTATCCGATTCGGCGCTAACGACTTTAGACCCTTTACCTCCATCACTACCACCTAGAATTTATTCAAAATACTCATCATGATTAGTAGTTTCTCTCACATTCCAGTATATTTCTGAATTTCTTGGTTATTGCTTTTGCCGAATTAATCAAGTCAAATCCCGTTTTGGGTATTGACTTACCGCAAGTCTCCATAAACCACACAGCGTATTTATATCGTGAACTTGATGGTTTGATGGGAACTTTTGGACACTTAGATAAAACGTAAGCAGGGCCGGATTTAGAGGTTGAGAGGCTTCGGGGCAACAAAGGAGTGGAGGCCCCCTGGCCCCAATTATTTTCCAAATAAAGTAGACAATTTTTTTCAGTCAGGTTTATCAATAAATATTTTTTGTGGAAACAAGTATACATTATTTTATTATTTAACAAGCATATAAATATTTTTGTTTTTTTATGCTATAGGTGGCAAACGAACAGACGAATCGCCTGATGGAAAGCAATTAACGTCGCCCATGGACACCCGCAACACCAGAGGCGTCGCAAATGCGTTGCCGGCCTTTAAGGTGGGAGTACGCTCTTTTATTGAAGGTTTGAAGGTCGTATCGGTCCGGAAACACCGCTTGAGACAGTTCGTTCCAAAGTTTAGCTGTGCGAGGCAGGAAGTTACGAGAAAAGCGCACAGTTGAGGACCGCCAACCATCTAAATGGTGAGAATGAAAACATTGTCGCGTAGGGCGGTGGCGGAAAGAAGCGGCAGGTATTAATCCGAACAACTCCTCGGAACACTCCCCGTAGTACATGCGATAGAAAATGCAGAGCGAGGCCACATCTCTACGCAGCGCCAGGGTATCAAGCCGATCAGAAATACGTTGGCAGTTGACAACTCGAGCTGCTCTGCGTTGGATGCGGTCTATATAATCGGAAACGAGAATTATCTGTAATTAAATTCTAGCGTTAAAGAATGGAAACTTCCGAGCTTTTTTCGTTGATGATTTCGCTCAAATCTAGTTCCCGGAGTAGATCACTTTCAATACTCAGTGTTTACTAGTCCGAAATGGGAATTTTTTTTTCGCGATCTCTATCGTCCCGGTTGCCCCCCCCCCCCCCCCTAAATCCGGCCCTGAACGTAAGCAACATTTTAGGCGAAGTGCATTGATGTAAGATGAAGCTGATTTTTAAATATATGGGGTAAGACAAAATGCTACCTTTTCCTTCTTGTAGCAAGAAAACGACCCTTTGTCTTTTCCCATTCAGAAAAGCGTTTCATCTTACCCCAACGCACCTCACATGAAAAATTTGCATAAATCATTTTTTTCATCACCTTATCTAACACACCAGTCACATAACCTTAGGTCCATTACATGACATAACCCTCAATATTTATGCTAAAAACATTTGACGTTCATAATGTACATTTACATGTTTCTTCAATTGTACCAATACCCTCTTGAGGAATTTTACGCATAACCCAAAATTTCCTTCGAACACAACTGAACATTGTCCCAATGTTTACCTCAATTTGGAAGGTAAGAACCACATCCATTTTGGTCAGCTGAGTGTCGACGTCGCCGCCGTCGCCCTCCCCAGTCAACTTGTTGGCCAGAGACCCTTGCGATCTGAAACACAGCTGCTTACTCAACCTTGGACTCGGGTCTGGCCCGGCGTTTGATCTAATCATCATAAACCAACCAGCATCATCAAAATCAACATCAACAGATACAGTAGATTATAGTGATATAAACATCGATGTTACAGTTGACCCAATATTAACAGTTTACAGAAGGACAAACATTCACATGTATGTTAGGACGAATGCATGGTGGCATACAATGGAACCATCACCGATACCAAGAATGATTAAGCATAACAGAAGGAAACATTACTTTCTAGATAGAGATACAAGATATACTACGCTAAGTGAAATACTGAAGTTGGGTGATCGTGTTGTTAGTAATACGTAAAACCTTAAAGATATCTAAATAAAGAAAGATAAAATATTGAGATAAATGTATGTATTCAATATATAGTTAAACTAAAAACAGTTTTACATATTAATAACAATGAAAATAAGAAGCAATACCAAACCAAATCAAAAGTAAAAGCAAAGCCTACTGCAAGAAGCATTGTATTCTTTTTTAACCTAATTAAAGCGTTCGCTGATTTTACGCGGCCTAACCTTGCTGATAAGAATTTCATAAATGTGTAAGAAAATAAATGTTAAGTAAGTTCAGTGAGTAAGAAAATAGAAGCTAGAAGTGTGTTGCTAGATTTAAAAAGGCGAAGTATAAATGAATAAGATAAAATAATGATATTGATATATAGTTTCCAAAAATATTGTAACAAAATACAAATGAAAATATCGAATATGCTTTGTATAAATGTGATAATGGTAAAGATTTAAAAAGGCAGAATATTAAAATTAAATTTCAAGTATTTTGAAAAGCTATGTATTGCTGTTAAAAGCGCCCTGATATTTGATCGATTTAAATTCTACTGTCTTCTAACGGTTTAGTGAGCTATGAGTATTAAAATTATATCTACAATTCAAAAATACTGTCAAGCTTTAAAATCTTCTGGCTGTGAAGTGGAAGCTTTTGTTTTATCCCCAGTTGTCATTTCATTTAGTTTGACCACTTTAGGTTTTAAATAGGCTCTAGCTAGGTTTTCTATGTTAGTTCTACTGGTCTACAGTGGTCTAACGACAACAAAAGGATCGTTTCGAGGCCGGGCGGGTGTAGGGTCCTGCTACACAAGACACGTGCTCAATTTAACAATTCTGTACTCATTACTTGTACTTCCTTTATTAGTATCCAGTTATGTGCCAGGGAACAGAAAATTAAAAAAGAAAATGAACAAGTAGATAAAGTTATGTTGGATGAACTAGAAAGTTGAACTAGAGAAAATTCTATTTCAATGAGATAGTGTACGTATTGATGACATCGCATCCAGATCAATGGAACCAAGTGCTAGGGAAGTTGGAAACGGTGTTTTAAGAAATAACAAACAAACAACTTTTATTTGTTCTGTTCTCGTTTGCCAAATAAATAAACATTCAGATGAAGTCACGAGTAGTCTTGTCTTGTTCAGTTCGTAACTTATTTATTACACAACACACAAATGTAATGAAGAACACAGACCACAACATTTAATTTAGAACCAAATTTCGATACCAAGACGATTTATAATCCTTTATTTTTTTTTATACCACGTCGGTGGCAAACAAGCATACGGCCCGCCTGATGGAAAGCAGCCACCGTAGCCTATGGGCGCCTGCAACCTCAGGGTGTCACATGCGCGTTGCCGACCCAATAAAAATTACGTTGGCACAACAAAGTGGCTCCACTCCACCTGATCGTAAGTGAAAAGTAGAGCCAAATCGCGGCGGCAACGAACAGGAGACAATCAGTAACCTGTTAGTTGCCACCGCCTTGCTGGCCCGCTAGATGCTGGTAAATACACCGGCTGACCCCGAAACACGGCAAACACGAAGGTAAGTCATTTCACGGGCGTTTACACCGAATGTACGGTGGTAGCCAACCAGGCGGGTACTAGTAAAAATACCCTACCACCGGCTGAGAAGCTGGATACTCAGTATTTCCCTTAGTCGACTCCTACGACACCCACGGGAAGAGAGGGGCGGTGATTTTTGTATTCTTACTCCGTCACCGCACGGATTAAAATTATTTGAATATTAAAATTTCAAAGACAGGCAAATTTCCATATTAACCTGTATTGTCATTTCATTAATCATTATATCTCTTGGTATCAAAATTTTATTCTTGACACTACAATTAGTCTTAGAGCCAATTCACCTTCCACGATTATTGCAGATAAGATTATAATTTATTAGAAAACTTTTATTTCTGCCTTCATCCTCCTTAGTTTTGATAAATTGTTTTCCAATTGGTTCAAATGACGGATCTACTTATTTATGGTTATGTTGATCTAAAGAAACAATAATTTCAAAAACCTAAAATCAAATCGTGGAAGGTAGTAAGATTTTGAATAGATTGACATAAAAATCCTAACCTCCAAAACATCCCTGACACCGACCTGTGATTATACCGCTTGATTTTATGCAGGCCATATTTGGAGTCAGCCCCGCCCTTCGACACGGGCAGGGACTCCAGATTGGCCATCAGGAGGTTGATCGAGGACTTCAGTTCTTCGATGTAGAGGGACTCCATTTCTTTGAGGACGAACTTCGGCATTAGCTTGCGGTTCTGAAAATTTACGGCAAAAATTGTTATTGTATTGTAAGCATCCCTTAACATTCAATTTTATCATTAGATCATGTGCCTTCGACAGAAGATTCTTACCCTTCTTATAAGTATAAAAGCTGTGCATGAAATTTCTTACCCGTTCCATCTCATTGACTTTCTGCATTCTTCCATCCAGCTCTCTCCGGATAGCTGCAGCTTGCTCATCTGCCGAGTCCAGCTGAAAATATCACATAATAATTATTAATTAGCGTTACTCCTTGACATAGAATACAACTTTTTGAATTGGATCCAAGGTTTTGTTAGGTATTTTATTAAGGATTTGAAAATAGTATTAAGACTTAGGGCTAGTTTCGCATTGCTCCCACATTAGATGTTATTAAGGCCGGCCTTATACATCCGGAATCAGAATATGAATTAATACTCTTAGGCCGGCCTTACTTTGATTCCGGATGTACGAGTATAAGGCTGGCCTAAACGTAGTAAAATAAAGTGTTACAAGGGCAATGTTATAGAACACGAGAATGTTAAAGGATAATGATAATTTTATTAATAAATTTTATTTTTTTATTTTGATAATTTTTTTAAAGCCGTGTGGTGACGGCAGTAAGAATACATTTTGTCACCACCCCAACTCCTCTTGCGGGTGTCGTAAGAGTCGACTAATTGATTGAAGTGTCACTGACCATTCTACAAGATTGATGATGGGTATCAGCGTCATCATAGTGGACACATTACTGCGATCGTCAATCCGCTTGCCCAGCGTGGCGATTATGGGCAATTGGGCATTTACCTCCTAAGGCGTCTATATGCCTAGTTAATAGGAGAGGCCTACGTCCAGCAGTGGACTAAAATAGGCTGATGATGATGAATGTGGGAGTGCTACATAGTGGTGGGAAAAATCAAGAACGATGTTACAAAAATAAAACATTCTTACAAGCAACGCGTTGAACAGAAGCTGGTGCTCAAACTTCTTGACGCCCAGGATCTGCTGGAACATATCATAGAGCTGTTCCTTGCTGAGTATACACTCGGCGTTGAGACTCTGCTGCTGAGCTCGCGATGGCCTCTTGGAGTCGTCGTCTCCCAGCACACCTGATGGTTTAAAACATTTTCATCTAAATTATAAATTTTGGATGTTATCTACCAAAGAAATAGACCAAGATCACCAACATCAAAGGTGGGACATTTCATTTGTATTTTGTTTTTACTGATTTTGACGTTGGAAGGAAGAAGAGAAGGAATGAGTACTATTGAGTACTTTGTCCCAATAATACGTTCTACAGCTGGACTGATTGCAGAGACAAAAGCTAATATAATCTCATTAGTCCTAGTCCAGTGTAGTATTTTCAACAGACTTCAAAAAAAGGAGGACAATTCGACTGTTATGTTTTGACTGCTGTCTTGTACAGAATATAAATGATAATATATTTCTTTTTATCTTATTTATCGTCACAATCAAGAAAAATCTACTTGGGTTATTGTTTGAGTAAATCCACTGTATGATGAATGATTTGGAATAGTAAAATACCATCAGATTCGACAGAGCTACCCAAACAAACATCTAAAGTAGATTTTACTGCTGATTTATCACGTGTAATTTTTAAGCCACTAATTTTGTCGAATTAAAATATCAGCATAATGATGAAACTTAGCCAAATATATACGTATTCGCGTTTTGTTGAACTTACCATTTTCCCTAAAAAATAAAGAAATGATTTCTTATAAGTAAGAGTAATTTTTCAAAGATATTTTCTAAGATTTTTTTATAATCTAAAAAGCGTTTTGCATGTAGATGCGACAAAGTAAGTAGGTAATTAAAATTCCATAAAACTTGTAGTGTTATAATGTAATGATCATATCCGTGTAAAACAATACGTAAGAGTCTTTGATAAAGAAGGGAATGTCGTTATACTTGTTATTATGAAACATTTAAATGCAATTCATAGCGAATTGATTTAAAGAAAAGTCTCTATTTTACTTCTTCCACAGCTTCCTCTTAAACATCTTTAACATTAAGTACCTAACCTAGTCCCTTCTTTCACCTATCGATTAGATAAAAGCATTTACTTATATGTCAATTCACTTCATTATTATCTCAAATCATTGAATTGTAAAAGTTAGTAATCGATTCCCTTCTTTATTTACTTCAGTTGTTACTCGTAGTGTTAGTGTTAATAAGTTATTTAATTGAACAAGATAATATAGAATATGTTAAAAGCCTGCCACCCAAGCTCAAGCGAAAATGTTTAACCTGTTTTACTTAAGCTTGAGGCCAGTATGTCAATATTATGCAATATTGAAACATGCTTAAAGCAAATTATTTTAAACTTTACTAGATAATATGTAAAAAAAAACATCGAAGTCCGTTTTAAAAATTTGATACTTTATAGCAATGATTCGTATTGGCCTAATAAAAATCTGTAGTCATATTATACATTTAGTCTTCATCTAATTTTTGTTGATAAAAGATTCATTTATTCAACAAACATTAAAATAATACAGTCTTTGAAAATCCACAACACAGGTTTCGTCAGGGGGAAACAGATACAGCTTAGCCACAGGCCTCGTCATCTAAGTAATTATTACAGAATTCGGTCAATTGGGCAAAATCTAGTCTTCAAAGAAAAACAAGGAAATAAATTAATAACAAATGTATTCTAGTATTTTAAAACGGACATTGATACATTCGACAACTATTAACTACACAAACATTAAAATATCAAGCAATCACACGTGACTGAAGCTAGAAAGGAAACAATGAACAGTCGAGTGATACCTGTTATTCCTGGGAGTGTGAGAGAGACATGTCGTGAGAGAGAGGGAGAGAAACACAGAGAGTGAGACAGACGCAGGCGACACACAGTATCAGGTACATTGATTTCAGGACGGTACTGAGCAAACTAAATCTAGTGCATGTGAAGTTCGAAATAACAAGGTTAACTAAAATTCATTTCTTGATATTGCTAATATTAATATAAAGAGAATCGTTAGGATTTAGTTTGCTGTAATACTGGAACTGGTTTGATTTACATTTATTGTCTACAGTACAAACACAATGATAGGAATTGATACGTACAATGATTAATATGATTATACACAAAGAAATAAAATCATCACAAATGAAAGAAATTGTAAAAAAAAATAAGTAAAATTTCACTATGTGTAAATTGCGTAATCATCATACAGTACCATTTATAGAAATGAAATTGGGACATAACATAGTTAACAAAGCTACACTTAACATTATCTTACAATTTACATGATCCCCATAGTTATTTAAGTGAATGTGAAGTAAATGTCGCAATTTCACTCATTAATCGATTATAATCATTTGGTTGCATCATACATTGATTTGATGACGACATTGATGCGAAAGGCAGTAGGTTAATGACTGTTAGTTTCAGAAGAGTCAATATGTTCAGTAACGTCAATGATCATTTGGTGTAATGATTCAATGTCATTGTAAAGGATTTCTTGTAATGTCAGTACTGTTAAGTTTGATTGTACTGACGGATGAGTCTAAGAACATACACCTTCTACCGATGAGCACACTGTTTATTACAAACAACCAAAGGCTTTGCAAACATAAGCTCTTTCAACAACGGATGCTCAACACTCATGCTTTCAATCCGTTTTTCATTACACGTAAGGGTAACTGGAGAGACAATGTGACAAACATCTTTAACTACAAATCTATCTAAACCATCATCTTCACTTTCTTTGACATCTGTTTTGAATGATTAACTACAACGCTACGGATTTCAATCTTTCAGCTGTTTTTGTTTTCAATATTATTAACTACTTTTGTTACTGTTTCTCGTTCAATGTAAGTTAGAAACGCAAAGGCCTAATAAATATAAAATGTGGCGTAAAGGAATTTAGGATAGATTTTATCAACGTTGGTAGCATTGACCCTTAGTTAGCCCAGTTACGATTGAGATCAAGATAGTATTTATATGACTTACCCGTTCCTTTCATGATACAGTCGAATTTAGCTAGCCACGATGTTAAAACCGTTTCTTTACTTAATCCATCAATTTCTGGCAAAGACCTGAGAAAACACAATAAAATAGAAAAATGTATTTATTACTCGCTGACCACAATATTTTTAGTAAAACAATAAAAAGGAAAACAATGAGCGCAAACAAATTTAATGGATTATTTAAGAAAATGTAAATATTACATTTGTGAGGCTACATAATTAAGCTCATAAATTCATAATAAAAACAATTCAATTACGTTTTCATTTATTTTCTTAATCAGTGCTACAAATTACTCGTAATTGTTTTTTCACAATATTTTTTACATGTTTAGTTAGTAGGTAAGGTAACATTGCTATTAACAAAACGAATTATTCTCGTTTGCCACTCCTTCGTCAGTCTTATTATACTTATTCGCGAAAACATGACCATTACAAAAATGAAGAGGTAAATTACATTAAAAGGTTATGAAATTAGAACAATAACAGGGTCCTAATGTATCCATACGCATAGGCTAAGGAGAGGCCGTTGTCCATCAGTAGACTAATATAGGCTGATGTATGTGAAATTCCGTAAGCGTAGAATATACCATCGAGTAGCGCTCCAAGTGAAAAAAATGCACAAACCTGACTCTCTTCTCAATATTGTTCCTGAAGACCTCCCGAAAGTCGTGATGGCTGCAAGCCCCAGACCTGACCATCTGCTCCACTCGCTCCGACTTGAGGAACACGTCATGGTAGGACTGAACGGCGTTCTGGAAGGCTTCGTCGGCAAGGATTTGGGTCTCGCCTTTCAGGAAAGCCTGAAGGAATAAATTTGGGCAGGTGTTTGTGAAAAAACGTGCACGTAAAATGTAGTCGATGAAGCGAAGACTTATGAAATTATTGTATGCGACATTGCGACCCTGACAAACATGGTACTGTAAAAGGGCTGTAGCGGAGGTGGTGATGAAAGAGAGGAGTATTTATGTAATTATAATAATATGTTCAGTTTTCATATATCAACTCTTGATGATGAAGTCCTCTCAAAAGTTTTAAAAAACACACGGGCGAAGTGATGAACATTTTTATTTAATGTTCCTTTATATCTCGGTAGTTTTTTTTACAATTACCTTGGTAATGTCCTTTGGATAAAGAATGTACCCCATTCATAATTCATAATCTATCATCATCTTCAATTTAGTTTAAATTTGTTTTGACCTCATCTGTCAGATAGATTGTCACTTTGACAATGTTATTTGTTAGAAAGAGCACATTTTACCCAAATTGCTGATTAGGGACATTTATGAGTAAGAAAATGATAAGACTGACCTGAAACCGCGCCTGTATCGTCTCCAGCTGATGCGGCGTCAGTTTGGTGTGCCGGCGGGTCATGTCGGTCGGCTGCTTGGCGTTAAACGGATGCGCGATGCATCGCGACACGAACACGTACAGCTGTAGGCGGCGCTTCTTGTCCTCTTCTAGCTTTTCTATCTTCTCCTGTTTCGTATCAAATGAAAAGGACTCTTATTTTGAAGCTTTCATCTAAGTTTACTTCATTAATTTCCTAAGTTTAGTCGTATGCGTTCCCATCGGCCTATTTTGTATGATTCGAGTAAATCTTTACGTCAATCTATTTTTAGGGATTTCATTAAATTTTTCACGCAGTTTTGTGTTATAATCAGAGATCGGACAAATGTGCGTCATTGATCGCAATAATATTGACATGACTCCAAAGTTCTGAAAATCATTTAGGTAATAATTTTCAGAAAATTACCTATTTGACACTAGTAGCTACGAAAACCTTTGTAAATAGTCGCCTCAAAGCTTCGAAACCAAATTTCAAGAAATTATTCGTTTCATTAATCAATTAATCAAATTTGGAGTCACATCCATATTACTGCTAACAATGACGCACATTTATCCGAACTGGTTATAATTTTGCTAGAAAAATATTAATGATTGCGCTTGCTATTCCTGCATACCAAAACCTGACATTAGGTTAGACGGCCAGTTGCATATGTCAGCCCGAGATCAACACGTCCTAACGTTCGTAATTCCTGAAGTTTTTACCATTAGACGTTAGATCAAATAAATGATAAATATCTGAAACAAACTGCTTACTTTTTTCTTGGCTTGTGATTATTGAAAATTTGATATAATCAAGTCACATGTCATAATCATAATGACTATAACATGTGACTTGTTGTTACAAAGTGAATGTCTGACCTACCTGAGGATCCTGATCCTTGTCAGAATGGCTGGCCCCCGAAGGACTGGGCGACGGCGCCGGCGCCTCTCCGGAACTCGCACTCCCGGTCGACGTCCTGCGCAAGAACGATCTACACGATCTATAGTATTAGGTCGACAATGTATTATGCCAAGCGTTTGATCACACTGAACAGATAAAAATTCAGAATTTATGAACAGTCTGGATCATAATAATCATAAGTAAATACGTATAAAGGCACGTGTTTTACTTGACCCATATTAATATTTAATGTAATGCCATATTTTATATAGTTAACGTCACTTGTTTCTCTAAGGGGTGCCCCAGGGAGCCACTCTGGGTAAGGTTGTTTATTTGATAAAAGGAAAGTTCAGTGTGTTCAGACGTGTATGGTTTTGTGTGATATCTACATTTAAGCATTAGTTTCTTTAGGGTAAACTACTTCTACTAATTCTACTTCAGCTTTTTATTAAGATATAAATAAGTAGGTAGTTAATTATTAAGCCGAAAGTAAAAATTCTAGCAGCAAGTACTTATAATGTATCGTGAATTGAAATGGAAGTGAATGATAGATCTTATAGAACTTAACCGAAAAGGAACCATTTTCACTGACTTAACAAATTTTAACTGCGATATTTATTGCATCTATCGGATTTTGAAATTGACATCATTGTTAGCGTCGAAAGTATTCGATAGCGAGCAATGCGAGGTTATATTCACTTGCACAATCTTTAATTATACTGCTAACATAAGGTCAAAAGGTTAGTAGTGTCTAATATGCATGGACTTAACTAAGTAGCACTAACAATAAGACAATATTAAAGACCAATATCAAGAGATATGTTAAGTTAGTGAAGTAAAGGTTTAAAGGAAAGGTATTCAGTTCAGGGTTAAAATTAAGATACTTACGCATGAGGTGGAGGCGCTAACGCCGCTTGCTCTCGCTGCCGGGTCGCGGGGTGAAGGGGTGCAGCGAGGGGGGCAGTCGTGAGCGGACTTGCACCTAAATGCACATACACAGTTACACACAGCTCATACGCGAATACATTATTTTTACAGGCCTATCAGAGAGCTGCTGAAACAATGACGAATGAATGAATGACGTGACATCATCATAAGGTCCCGGATTTACCTAAGGAGCCGCTTGTATCTATAAGAGCTTGCATCTTACAACAGAAGGCCTGATGCTAGTAATCAGAATCGTCGTTGCCAATTTGTCACCCTGCCACACGTGCGTAAGAATTATTAACAATTTCAACAGAACTTGTCTAACAACACATCGATTGAGGTTCGAGGAAGGCTTTCAGAACAGTCATTGCCAGGGTACCACAATCAACTTTTCAAGATCGGTTTTGTTTGACAATCTTACAGTTAATTCTCAGAAGTATTTATCCGTTATTGAACAGATGTGGGCGTTTAAATCCAGCCTGCAAAAACTAGAAGGTAACTTCAAAACGAAACCCAATTAAATCCACCCACGGAACGAAACCCGATAACCACGGTTCGTTGTACCGTCAATCCGACTTCGGAAGTAACAGTTTCCTTCATTTATTTTAAACACTCACGAGCTTTTGTGTCAGAGGAACCACGGTAGCCACAAATTCTAAAAAACCGAAAGTTTGAGGCCTACTATTGTAGTCACAAAATTGTACCTTGTGGCTTTATGAGAGCTTAATCTCCGGGTAAGTAAATAAAGATCAGGATTTGATTTGATTTATATATTGATACGCTTGCTCCACAGAACATTTGCAATGAGTAGGAGCAGTTTACGCTTTGTATGGGACCCGATGTAACCATTATCATCATCATCATATAAATAAATAAATAAATAAATAAATAAATATCTTGGGACATCTTACACAAATCAACCTAGTCCCACGGTAAGCTCAATTAAGGCTTGTGATGTGGGTACTAGGCGACGATATATATAATAGATAGATACATATAGATACTTAAATACATAGATAGCCATGACCAAGGAACAAATATTTGTGATAAATAAATACACAAATAATGCCCTCGCCGGGATTCGAACCCGGAACCTCCAGCTTCGTAGGCAGGGTTACTACCAACTAGGCTACGGAGGCTGATATCAGCCGAAAGATGTCCACTGCTGAACATAGGCCTCCCCCAAAGATTGCCACAATGACCGGTCCTGCGCCACCCGCATCCAGCGGACTCCTGCGACCTTCACCAGGTCATCGGTCCACCTTGTGGGGGGCCTACCCACGCTACGCCTTCCGGTACGTGGCCGCCACTCAAGAACCTTCCCGCCCCAACGGCCATCGGTTCTACGCGCAATGTGCCCCGCCCACTGCCACTTCAGTTTAGCTATTCGGAGAGCTATTTCGGTTACTTTGGTTCTGCTGCGGATGGTCTCATTTTTAATCCGATCACGCAGAGAGACTCCTAACATAGCCCTCTCCATTGCCCTTTGGGTGACTTTGAGCCTTCTTATGAGACCCATTGTAAGCGGCCACGTTTCAGTACCGTATGTCATCACTGGCAACACACACTGATTAAAGACTTTCGTCTTCAAACACTGCGGAATATTGGACGAAAATATGTGTCGTAGCTTCCCGAACGCTGCCCAACCGAGTCGGATTCGACGATTGACCTCTTTCTCGAAGTTGGACCTACCTAACTGAATAGTTTGCCCTAGGTATATATATTCGTCTACAACTTCGAGTGTACAGTCTCCGATTATTACGGGAGTTGGTGCTACATGGGAATTCGACATGATTTTCGTCTTATCCATGTTCATCCTAAGACCAACTCGCTCGGAGGCTTTACTGAGGTCAACGAGCATAGTACTTAAGTCCTCCAAGGTCTCAGCCAAGACTACTATATCATCAGCGAATCGAAGGTGAGTGAGGTACTCGCCGTTTATGTTGATACCCAGCCTTCTCCAGTCCAGAGTCTTAAAGACATCCTCCAGTGCAGCGGTAAACAGCTTAGGGGAGATGACATCTCCTTGCCTAACTCCCCGCTGCAGCAGAATAGGCTTCGAGCTCTGGTCTTGGAGTCGGACTGACATTGTGGCGCTCTCGTACAAACACTTCAACACCTCGATATAGCGGTAGTCGACTTGGCACCGTTGGAGAGACTGTAGTACTGCCCATGTTTCGATCGAATCGAAGGCTTTCTCGTAGTCCACAAACGCTAAACAGAGGGGCAGGTTATATTCTTCGGTCTTCTGTATAACCTGGCGAAGCGTATGGATGTGGTCTACGGTACTAAAGCCTCTTCGGAAACCGGCTTGTTCGGGAGGCTGGAAGTCATCAAGCCTGCGTGCAAGACGATTCGTAATGACTCTTGAAAACAGCTTATAGACATGGCTCAGAAGTGAGATGGGTCGGTAGTTCTTCAATAAAGCGTTGTCACCTTTCTTGAAGAACAGTACCACCACACCTCTGTTCCATGCCTTTGGCGTTCTCCCTTCCAGTAAGACGGAATTGAACAACTTCTGAAGGGCCGTAAGGATCGGTTTACCACCCGCCTTCAGAAGCTCAGCTGTAATTCCGTCCTCCCCAGGCGCCTTGTTATTTTTGAGCTGTTCAAGAGCCATTCTAATCTCGCACAGGCTGATGTCCGGGATGTCTTCTGTATAGTGTCGGGTCAGTCTAGCTCTGAGGTCTTCCGCTAGATCAACTTCGGGTCTGCTAGTTGACGTGTACAGCTGTCCATAAAAACCCTCTATCTCACTCAGCAGCTCAGATCCGGATGTGACGATTCTACCATCCTCAGTCTTTAATTTGGCGAGCTGGCTTTGCCCAACAGACAGATCCCTTGCAAAAACTTTAGAGCCCTTGTTCCGCTCGATGGCTTCTTCTATACACTTGGTACGGAATTGGCGCATATCGCGTTTGAGGGACTTAGAGATCTGTCTGTTGAGCTGCCGGTATAAAGTCGCATCAACTGAGGATTGTAGAACCAGTTCACTCCTTTTTTCCATTAGCTTCTGAGTGGAGTCTGAGAGCTTTCTGGTCTTATTTGTCCGCTGGGCCTTAAAAAACTTAGACCCAGCGCTATGGACAGCTACCACAAACCCGTCGTTGAATACGTCCACGTCATCGCCTAGGCAATCGAAACGGTTTTGGAGTTCCAGCTGAAAGCTCTCGGGGTTTCGGAGATGGAGTGCAGGACGGAGCGTAGACTTCATCAGTCGCGAGCGTTCTAGCTTAGGACATATATTCAACGTGCCTCTTACCAGGCGGTGATCGCTACCGGTTTTAACCGTACTGATCACAGAAACATCGTTGAATATATGTCTCTTCGTCGACATGATGAAGTCGATCTCGTTTTTAGTTGCACCGTCGGGACTCATCCAAGTCCATTTTCTGTGCTCGCGTTTCTTAAAGAAGGAGTTCATCATGTAGAGTCCCTCCTTCTCAAAGAAACCAGCCAGCAGATGGCCCCGGTGGTTCCGACGTCCAACCCCAAATTGCCCCACCCTCAGTTCGTCACCATCTCTCTTGCCCAGTTTCGCGTTGAACCATTATCATGCTGATA
Organism: Thaumatotibia leucotreta; assembly: GCA_025490895.1. NCBI lineage: Eukaryota > Metazoa > Arthropoda > Insecta > Lepidoptera > Tortricidae > Thaumatotibia > Thaumatotibia leucotreta. The sequence continues at coordinate 65,444 of JALPQI010002084.1, read as the reverse complement.
ATCAAATACTTGGCACAAAAAAACACTTAATAAATTTATATCATTAGCCTAACCATGATTGTATGGTAATTTGTAAAAGCATGATGATTGTTATTTCTGGCCTGTGGCTTTCCTACACTCTCCAAGCGATTATAATACGCTCGAAATGTAACAGAAGCTCTCAACCAACCACAAAAGCGTATCTTGACGGGAAAGAACGTCGTTTAAGACTTTTTCCTCACAAAGTCTGACAAATTGGAGAACTTGAGCGATTAAAATACTGGTTAAAATTGTACTTGATTGAAAAGTTTTTGAGCAGTTCGGAAACAGTTGAGCCGCAATGGGTAAGGAAATGAGCTTTGTTTTACGAGTTTGAATTTGAGTATTTTGTCAATCAGGTTTACTAAATTACTAGTATAATCAATTGCTTTATGTGGGATTTTTCCCTTTTCAAATTTAGCATATAGGACCTCTGCATAATTTTTGCGTTCTAAATTTGTCGTGTTTTTGTTACGAGGCCATAGTGATTTCGCTTGTACAGTCAAGGGCATTAATATATATACACTTCTCCATACTGATCCCTTACAAATGTGTTCATATATTAATGCACTCGACTGTACCGTTCATGAGCACAAAGACAAGGTGGCAAACAAAGCAATAAACGAAGCCAATGCGCTCTGTCGACCTTTAAAACCCATTTTTGAACTTCTGTTTTAAAGAACCTCATATTGTATCATCCTCATAAAAACTTGGGTAAACCTGTGCTCCATCCACAGCAGAAATTTTCCTATACCTTGACCCAGCTTCCAACTTGAGCTTCCAGGGTTGAGGGTGCGAGATGCAGACATTTTTTATTTTTTGCTACACAAAATCGTATTTCTCATTTAGATTTGTTATCACAGCCATGTACAGAATGTTAGTAACGTTACTTAAACTTAATTTTCTTTATTTTTAAATATGAGCAGAAAGCTCAACACAGGGACTACTTCTCAAATAAGTATCAAAATGTTGGACTTCCTGGCCATCCTTAGCTTTTGAACATGGTCATAACTCACCTGACAAACTAAATAAGAAATACCCTTGAATGTTAGTTTACCTTGCAAGCCTGCTGTGGATCCTCGAGGTAACTCTGGCTTGCCACGCACAGACGGCCTGCCACCGGCCAATGATCCAGGTGGAGCTACTGTGGAAGATTGTAACGTTATAGTCGACTGAAGAAAGACATGAATCATTTAGCCGGGTCATACAGATTTTTTTGTATGAGTTAGGTTACAAATCTTTCCTGTAGACATAACAAAATTGAGGGCTCTAGAACCCTAATTTTCACCGAAACATTAAAATAGAATTATTTAAATGGAGCTATACAATAAACATTTAGTTAAAAAAATACTTGTAGCGTTGTTTTCAGATCACAATTCACTATGTTACGATTGCAACACTATCAAATAACAGATATACTTTTTGTCTAGATCCTTATTTTCTTGTTGAACGAATAAAAGCTGATAGGTGGCTCAGGTTCTTAAGAATTATGTGGTCAAAATCTAATTTGTATGTCCCAAAACCGTTAAATTTCCTAATGTCCACAGGAAAGACGCCAGTTTTTGCGAATGCTGTATGACCCATCCGCTTTATTTGGCTGCGCGCAAATGGTGCCTGCGTGGTGACGGCAGTAAGAATAAATTTCTGTGTGTCTGTGTCCCTAGTGAAAAAGGGCATAACTGGCTAGTTATTCTGGAAAACGGTGTATGTATCTATGCACCCGTATTAAACTTTTACCCTTTTTCACAAGCAAGTGTTGCACCCTTTTAACGCTACAGATTTGTCACAAGGCAAATCTTTCCGAGGGTGTCGCGAGAGGATCAGAGGTATTGAAATGTTGACTATTAATTTATTAAAGATCGATGATGGGAAGCAGCATCAGTAGATATACTGCGATGTCTGCGATCGAACCCACTTGCTCAGCGTAGCGATTATGGGCTTTTCCTTCTAAAGCAGCCTAACGCATTATGGGCGAGGCCTATGTCCAGCTGTGAACGAAATAGAGGCTGATGATAAACTCTATTTAAGTAGTTCTATGTAAAATAAAAGTGATGACATGTCACAGCTACATGAAACATGAGTGGATAGAATGGGTGCATCAAACCGTTTACAGGTATCAACCCTGAAGATAACTGTCTATTCCTTACCAGGTTGTAGTTTATTGGTGGGCTGTTTCTTATGTTCGTCCTCACTGTCCTCCTCTGATGAGCTCGGGTCGATCATTGTACCTTAGCTCCTGTAACAATAAGATAAGATAATATTAGTATGTGGATAGCGATTTAGTGCAATATGGTTATTGGAAAATCAGCGCTGACAGTGGCAGTGGCACATGCTAGCACCACGATGAAATGAGGCAGTTTATATTCAAGGCATCTTCTTTTTCTTTTTTTTTCATGTGCTGAAGGTCTCCTCAAATCGATCGATTCTAAATCGCTTGAAGCTTAAGTGGAAAAATGGTTTATAGTCCATGGCATAAGAGCGAGATTGACATGACACGTATTGGTCGACACGGCATTGGATTTTTTGAAATTAAGTTTGTCGACCACCTTAAGCCGATTCCGCGTCTTCTGCAGCTTTAGAGATACTTTTATTATGCTACTCGTACCAATAAAATTTTGTAAGTGTCTGTGTGTAAGTCTGTTTCTATTTTGCAAGTGTGTGCTATGCGTAGGCCCGTTAAATCAAGAATCAAACTCTCCCACGACTATTTTTAATGTTGGTCCTTCGAACCGGATCTCATAAGCTCTAGAAGTTAAATAGTGCAAGAAAGCGGGTGATCGTAATCGTAATACGTAGATTTCGTAATCAGCTTCATAGTTGGAATCATGATGAATTAGGACGGTACGGGTTGGAAAAAAAATTGGTAGCTATACTAAGAGTATATTAGCTACAAAACGAGAATCTAAATCCCTTTTATTTCGGCTTTTCGCAATCACAAACTGATCGCATTAGCAGACCTATTGTAATAGCAATAATATTATCCCTATCCGTATTATGTCTGTTGTTCCACAAACTATTTCCTATCCCCTTCATGAATAGGTATATAATACGTCTATGTCCGATTTCTTTATTAATGGATTAGGTATCAGCGGCTCAGATAGGAAAGTCTTTAGAGTCTGTGATGTTACTTTTTCATATAGAAATGCTTTTTTGTGCATTATCATTATTATAAGCCAAATACATCTGAATAAGTATATACTTACCATAAACCTTTGTAGTAGTGCGCTTAATTTATTTTGGGTATAAATTAAAACTATCTAAAACGGATTCAAACGCATATATTAATTAAATTTAACTTCACGTTTCGAACACTGTACAGGGTCCGTAGTCTGCGAGCAAATCAGACCGCGAACTTTATGAAGTGTTCGAAACGTCGAGATGAAGTTTTTAACACCTTTGCTGCGGCAATTAACAAATTAAAATAACTCGTAACTAACTACTTTGTAAGGGGTCGTAAGACCCCCTACCGCATAGAACGTGTTAATTCGCACTAATTCGTTCTAAAACGCGATTTCATCAGTTTTATTTCATGTGTAATCATCGCGGTAACCGAAGAAAATTTCAAGTATCAAAATGAATAAAGACATTATTCAAAGAAATATAATATAAGTACAAGGTGAAATAAAAAAGCATTATAAACCTGAATTTATTATTAGGTATGTAGATGCAAAATTAGCTTGCACATTATTATTATATAGAATCTACTTGTGGCAGTGCTATTTTTTTCACCTATGTCACTGTATTGAATAATTTTTCAAATGATGTCGACATTTCATTATACCTATAATAATTTTCTTTTAGCAGGCCTGCTACCGTGAATACCGAAGTTTGTAAAAAAGTTTGTTTGATTTCAGGGATTTGTCTCTGTCACTCCAACGAAGGCGTCTTTAGAGTGACAGAGAAAAATTCCCGAACTTTGCGGATTTTAGTTCGCGGTATGGCTGGCGGGACCTCAAGCCTCCCTCAAGCATAATGAGACGAGAATTTTATAAGTAGTATTTACGAAAACATTCAAAGTTTGCTCATTGCTGATATTAAATTAAATAATGAAGCTCGTAAAATAAGTAATTTCAAGCATAATTAGGTCTAAGTTCTTGTTATTGCGGTCGCTAGGGACCTAGGGCGTATTGTAAATTGTGGACTAATACATCAACGGAATACTTCAGCAATTCTCAAAAAACATTCCTTTTTAGGATTCCGTAGCCAAAATGGCAAAAACCGAACCCTTATAGTTTCGCCATGTCCGTCTGTCCGTCTGTCCGCTGCATAGCTCAGTGGCCGTTAATACTAGAAATCTGCAATTTGGTACAGGTACACATAATATTAACCATGCCAACAAAGTGGTTTAATAAAAACTAGTTTTTTTTCTGCTACCTTCCCAACTGGTGAAGGGGCGATTATTTTTTTATTTGCTGTAATCCTATAGTGTGGGGTATCATTGAATAGGTCTTTTAAAAAGAATACGAGTCTTAAAAGAAGCTTTTTCTCTAAAGTCAATATTTTCGGAGATAAAAAAAATGTGTCCCCCCCCCTCTAACTTTTGATCCATAGATCCAAAAATAGGAAAAAATTCATGAATAGTGGGCTTATAGAATACTTTAAAAATAAAACTATTTCGAACATAATCGGCCCAGCCGTTTTTGAATAACTACGGAACCCTACACTAAGCATGGCCCGACATGCTCTTGGTCGATTTTTAAATGATATAATATACAGCGTGGGTATTTGATACGGGCGAATAATTAATCCAGCTATAATATCTGATCCTACGAGTCGTATAAGATAACCATTTCGTTAAATTTTGTTGTTGATTAGGTGTAATGATTTTTCTAAAGTGCAACCCAGCAGCAATGTATGCCGGCCAACTGACATGAGACTCGTATGACGTTTAGATACTTATGTCTACTTTAAGTAATGTGGCTACCAGTGGATGCAATACATTGCGGGCTCAATTATTTTGTATGAAAAAAAAAAAACTTAATTTCTAAAATAAATTTATGTAAATAGGTTCCCTAGGTCCAATAGTAATCGCCACTAAAATATTCGCCCGTATCAAATACACACGCTGTATTTCGAATCCAAAGGGAAGTACGCAACTGGATTTAGCAAGCAAAAAATGGATGCAATTTGCTTCGGAAAATTGAAACAGTTCAAGCAGTTTTTCGTTGTTATGTGCTTTATGACGTCAAAATATACAACATTTGTAACAATTTAAGTTAGGTATTTGGACGAGATGCGTATTGCACGAACAGCTAGCAAATCTGCGGAATATGATATCAAATTTGTTGATTTCGTAGAGTGGGGAATAAAATGAGCATTTGCTCGTTTAGTGTAAACCCACCTTTATCTGTCAGTAAGACATTGCCGTGTGGTGACGGCAGTAAGAATACATTTGTCACCACCGCAACTCCTCCTGCGGGTGTCGTAAGAGTCGACTAAGGGATTGAAGTGTCACTTACCATTATTTAATAAAAGATTGTTGATGGGCAGCAGCGTCATCATAGAGGACACATTACTGCGATCGCCAATCCGCTTGCCCAGCGTGGCGATTATGGGAATTTACCTCCTAATGCGTCTATACGCATAGTTAATTGGAGAGGCCTACGTCCAGCAGTGGACTATCATAGGCTGATGATGATGATGATGATGAAGACAATTACTTTGACAGTATACTCGATGACCGTTAGTGGCTGCTGGCGTAGTAATGACAACAGACGGCCACTTTAGTGGATTTTGGCGTTCAAAGGGTTAAAACCCCTGCTTTGAATGAGTAAACTGTTGCCAAATATCGAGCTAGAAGCATGGCTGCGAAATTTATTCTTGGCAAGAATGACCACGAGAAAAGCCAGCAAACTACTCTACTTAATGTCAGTGAGTAGGAATTTATTATCTCAAAAGCCAAACTAGCAAAATATCTCAATTGGACACAGTGAAAAACTAAACTAAATTCAAGATGGCGACCTTTTCTTGCATTTTGACCTCCGATTCTTTTCGGCTTCTCAGGGTGCTTAGCCAAGTTGCCAATCGCTAACGCTTAATCGTTAATTTGTCGCACTGATACGAAAGAGTGACAGAGAGGGAAAACTACGATACGCTGCGCTGGTTAAGCACCCAGGTATTTTTATCAAGATCGAATCAAAGCTTGATGGAGGATACACTGTGCCGACGGCAAAAGGGAGACAATTAAGGCACACCAAAAGCTATATCCCCCGTCAATACGTGAATTTATTTAACATTTTATAAAAAGGAGAATACAATGGAAAATTGAAAAAAATTTTAATCGCTAATCTACTCTTGACTTTTTTTTGCATCTCTCGTACAAACTCGGTCACAACGGAAGAACAGCGCTGGCCTAGCCAGCTACATGCTGAGTTGTGACCCTTTTGTGGCAAGCTGTTGTTGTGTACTTATTTGTAAATGTGTATATGTCCATCGTGCTTGTCATAAATAAATGTTATTTCATTTCATTTCATTTCAAACTGATTAATAATGGTGAGATAGAGTATATTTAACCCTCTGCAACTGAGGTGACGTACCTCAGACGTATTTTCAACTTTATGGTGTTGATAATAAGACATGTCACGTGACCGACAACAGTGGCAGAGGGACTAAGTTAGGTACACAAACGCTAACATTTAGGGCTGAGCTGATCTCGTCGTAAGGACTTCAAAAGGCATAACATTTTTGTTTATGGGTTAGGGGTGTTTATTCTGGTATAAGTATACCGATATATATTTGTGTTGTCTTTATATATTTTCACTCTTATTACCTACGCAAGTAGAGTTTTTTTGGGAACACAGATATATTTCGCATTTCGGTAAAGGTTTACCCTGAGGCTTATGGACAAAGGGGCTTAACAAATTATTACGTTTGTCTGTTGTGTTTGTACATACTACGGCGAGCAATGCTGAAATAGTATTTTTAACCCTTGTTTAAAAAAGTTAAAAAAAGGTGAGTGGCGTGGGTAACAATTTGAGGCGAAGCCGAAAATTGTTATTAAAGACGCCACGAGCATTTTTTGACTCAGTTAAACAATGTCGCATACAATACTTTTTCTACGACCACACATTTATTTTTAAATAAAATTGTATATTTTAAAAATATTCTTAGTCAAACATAATTTTATTAATCATCAAGGTCGGGCGGGAGACTTCAAAATTAATAATCACCAAATTAAAAATTAAAAAAACCGACTTCAACCGGTTTCTCCAAGATTCCCGATTTGTTTCCATCATTGGTTTCCTCAAATCCTACTTTCTGAATGCAAATTCTTGTAAATGAATGAAAATTACCAAAAGCGCCATACATGTACCTATAACATTTGAAGAGATCCCTCGATTTCTCCAGGATCCCATCATCAGACCCCAACTTGGTGCCAATGGGACCATCTCGGGGTAATACACGTTCGATCTCAAAAAGAAATTTTAGAATCGGTTCACTATTCTCGGAGATATCAGGTAACATACATACAACAAAAAAAAAAAAATTCAGTCGAATTGAGAACCTCCTCCTTTTTTTGAAGTCGGTTAAAAAAGAAAGCTCCCCTATGGTTTACTGTTCATCAGATTTTTTTTAAATTAGGTTGACTGCCATGTATTTCATTAAGTCTTGTATACACGAGGTGTCTTAAAATGCAAAAAACGCACTGCGTGTAAAGCAGAAGGCGTTTGTAGGGAATAGACAATATAGACTTATCTTGACATCTGTAAGGTAGGGGCTTAATGGTGTGTTCACGACATGAATGTAGGATTAATATGGATTTGACAACGTTATAATAATAGCAAGAACGAAAGGGATGGTCTTATGAAACTTTTTACTAGTGGAAGTGAAAAGGAACGATAATCGTCCGTCCTTATCACTGTGCCACTATTTTTTGTGTGTGTGTGCATTAGATGCTAAATGTAAGTGCCAGACAAATGCGTTGAATACGTCACTAAGTGCCTGTGTGGCACTTTCTTCTTAGTAGTAAGTGACTATGTCTATCCCTCTTAGTGGCACACTATGTGCGGCCCCTCGGTTCACGACCATGTGAATGACAAATAAAAGTACGGGAGTAGAAAAACTAAATAAATATGGTTTAGTTAGTAGTAGTAGTATCATAGTATCTATATCCATAAACAATATAAGATTGTGTTTAAAATAATTTGTACATGGGCATTTTCACTTCTAGGGACACCCAATTAGCTTAACTCTCACAAAAAAGTTAACTTCGATGTCAGCTTTGTAACGACAATAAAATTAAGCATGAAATATTTACGTAAATTCTTTCTGTATTAACCCTTTTCGTCTTGGTGGTCAACTATAATGATCACCTAGTATAATTAAAAACAAATCTTAATATAAACGAATTAGTGTTCATATTTGAACGACTATTTTTGTTAATATTTAATACTTAGTTGTCGTTAGCTGACATCGAAGTTAACTTTTTTGTGAGAGTTAAGCTAATTGGGTGTCCCTAGAAGTGAAAATGCCAACATTTAACAATAATTATGAAAACATAATTTTACAGAAACTTATGCCTAACGAGATCAAATTAGTAACGATACGGAAAGGGTCATATATTAAATTATTACCTACACAAATCGATGACTCGAGGACTCGTAATACAGTGAGCTCAACTAACTAGTTTACTACGGAACCCTAAAAAGTTTAGAAAATCCCGGAAAAACACCTCTATACAGACGACCGCGTACGGTGGTAGCATCAAAAAGCACGTAATGAAGTGAAGTTTTAATGAGCACTAAAACCTTGTGGGAGAGCCTCGAGAAACTCTTAGTGGGGTATTATGACGTTCAAAATAAAAGCTAGAAAAGTTCCCTGAATACGTCTAAAGTTACAACGCTACTATAAATAAATAAATAAATAATTTTGGACATCTTTACACAAATCGACCTAGTCCCATGGTAAGCTCAATTAAGGCTTGTGATGTGGGTACCAGGCGACGATATATATAATAGATAGATACATATAGATACTTAAATATATAGACAGCCATGACCAAGGAACAAATATTTGTGATAAATAAATACACAAATAATGCCCTCGCCGGGATTCGAACCCGGAACCTCCAGCTTCGTAGGCAGGGTCACTACCAACTAGGCTACGGAGGCTGACATATACTATACCCAGTCCAACTATCCAAGTTAGTTAAAAAAGGCGGCAAATTCGAACAGACTACTCTTCGAGCCCACTTTTTTAGGGTTCCGTAGCCAAAATGGCAAAAACGGAACCCTTATAGATTCGTCATGTCCGTCTGTCCGTCTGTCACAGCCGATTTACTTGGAAACTATAAATGCTACAGTGATGAAATTTGGTAAGGACATGTGTTTTATGGACCGCTACAAAATTATGATACTTACTATATTGTAAAAAAAAACAAAAGCCTTTCCTAGTTTATAACGCAAGATTAAAAAACCTTATACACATAAATTTCTTGGAAAATATTTTCGTAATAATAATAAGCCTATACAGGGTGACATCTGTGTCGTGGGCGAAGAGTGAACAGGGAATTATTAGGGCCGGTCACGCTGAGCAACTTTGACTATGGAGACAAATAAGAAATCTCAAAAAAATCTCCTACTTATCTACGGGTTAATGGATAGGTAAAGTATCAATCAACACATAATTAGGATTTTTTGCGAGATGTTGTTCATAGTGAAAATTGCTCAGCGCGTCTGTCCCTAAGCACCCTGTTCACTCCTGTTCCACGACCCAGATATCATCCTGTATATCGTTGCTTAGTACCCCCAACACAAGTCTTAAAATAGTGTGGGACTAAATAGATTTCTTGAAGATTGTCCCCAGATATTTATTATTTTTATTATATATTACAGCTTGGCAAAAAATAGTAGAAATTAAAAAGTAGCAACATCGTAGTGTCGTCCCTTTCAAATCAATACGCGTGAGAAAACGGGACGACACTACAATGTTGCCACTTTTTAATTTCTACTCCTTTTTGCCAGGCTGTAGTCAATTCCCGCAACGAATAATACGCTGGCACTGGCAACACCCGCAAAGCTCAGGGACACAATATTCTTTGGACACAATACAACCCACTTAACACATACACGTAGTTCGTAAAACCTCTGCCATAAGACGTGTTACTAACGACGGGGTGTCACATATCATAATAACCCTGGACCCCTGGGACCAGCAAGGTCGGAGTTTCATCTCGAGCCGAAATTGCGTGATTTATGACAATAACATTCGAGATAAGAGACTCTTTTTATGAAGTTTGGCTTTTCCCCTGAAACGCAGCTGTCAAAAATTGGCTTGTCTATTAATGACTTTAACTACTTTTCATCACACCTGTTCGGTAAGTGCGCCAATGTGCTGCGGCGATGCGCACCGTAAATGCATCATTACGCCCTAGGGTAATCAAGGATTTTTATACAACATTATATACGTTGCACTACGATTTTTGTTATAAAAATTATAAATTTAAGTCATTCCTGATTTTGAGAAATGATTTAGACCATTTTAGAGTCGTTTTGTGAAAATATATTGTTTTATTTACTTCTTTGCCTCACAGGTGTGATGAAAAAAAATGTATGTGCCACGGGCGATGCAAGAATTATGACACAATTTCTTATTTACCGCCCTTAATACACAATGTACTATTAAAATCTTTAAATCATAGGCTAAATTGCTTGTGGCGGATCTGTCACACGGCACTCCAGGGTCGCGTTTTATAAAGTTACAATTTACAATTTCGCTGTTTGCCTCTCTTTCTAACCAATATGTGCGTGCGTTAGAGAGGCAAACAGCGAAATTGTAAATTGTAACTTTATAAAACGCGACACAGGGGTTAAAGGACTAGCAGTCTGTCTAGGTCTAGTTCTTAGTTCTTACTGCCACTATTTGACCATCATCATCATCATATCAGCCGACGTCCATTGCTGAAATAAACTTCCCCCAAAGATTGCCACAATGACCGGTCCTGAGCCACCCGCATCCAGAGGACTCCTGCGATCTTCACCAGGTCATCAGTCCACCTCGTGGGGGGCCTACCCACGCTGCACTTTTGGGCCAACAAGACCAAAATCGCAAAAACAGTTCATAGACAATAGCAACACCTGGCCTGCTACAGCGAAAATCGAAATTCGTAAATTTCGTGATTTTTCTCTGTCACTCCAACGAAGGCGTCATTAGAGTGAGAGAGACAAGTCCTCGAAATTTGCGGATTTAGAAGTTCGCGGTACGGCCGCGGTCTTTATGAAGAGTCCACGGAAAGAACATGTCTGGTCAATTCAAATTACAGAAGGAAAAACCACCTACCTTACTTTTAACAGAATAAGGTGTGAATTTGCCCTGATTTTTTTAAGCTTTGGACATGTTTTTTCCGTGGACCCTTCATATCTAATACTCCTACTGCCACTATGGAACCAATAAGACTGAAATCGCAAAAATAGGTTCCTAGATAAAAGCAATACCTATTAAGCAAATAGGTTGGCGAATTTTCAGGGTTTATCTTAAGATAGGTCAAAAAATATATCGATTTAAATTTTCACGATTCATACCTAAAAACGCATCAAAATTCGTTTCGTAGTTTTAAAGACTTAAGCATAGAGATATAGGTACGGAGAAAGCGACTTTCTTTTATACTATGTAGTGATTATACCTTAATGACCTATATTCACGTCGCAGAGTAGGGTAACTCCCTACACTTTGATAATTTACCCCTTGAGTGTTGAATAGGCACATTCAACATTTAGTTAGACCCTCGACTTGCGTGCTAATGTGTTGTTAAAAGTTAACGGCAATTGCTTTTTATAATTATGTCTGCTTGATGAAGGTCATAAACTGGTAACATTACTGGAAAATGTTTCCATGTAGTATGTGGTCAATTGCCTACATTATTAATCCATTATCAATATTATCATGATTTACAACGTAATGAAATGATGAATATTTTATTTAGTAAAATACGGGACAGGATGCGACCTATACACAATTGCGAATGTTATGATAAGGACGTTTTAAATGTATTTTTCTCGCAATGAAACTGTATATTAAAGACTTATAGATTAATCCTTTTGACATGAAGGTACTTAAGTCTTAATGTATAAAATGTTCAATCTTAAAAATCGGCAACTATAGTTGGCTGGGCAGAATAGTTATAATTTAATTATTCTCCTCGTTATTCGTGTCCCAACCATGACGCAAATGTAGTAGCTTTACAAATGAAATAGAGTTTCTGCCGAAACAGTTGAAGAGTAATTACGCAACGAATAATAAAATACATAGAGCAGTCGAAAATACACACGAAGTCACCTAAAAACAAATACCGTTTTTACAGGGCCGGATTTAGAGGTTGAGGGGCTTCGGGACAACAAAATATGTTATTTTAGTAAGAATATTTGTGTCGTAGGCGTAGGGTAGTTTCATTGATAGTAAGTAGTAAGTAATCTTGTATAGCACCGCCCACAACTTCTCTGCTTTGCCTTAAGGTTGACTGGTAGAGAATGCCTTTTGGCATTAAGTTCGCCTTTTGTACATTAAGGTTTTCTTTTGTGCAATACACTCCAATTATTTTCCAAATAAAGTAGACAATTTTTTTCAGTCAAGTTATTCAATAAACATTTTTTTATGGAAACAGGTATAGATTATTTTATTATTTAACAAACATATAAATATTATCGGAAACGAGAATTATCTGAAATTAAATATTAGCGTTAACGAACGGAATCTTCCGAGTTTTTTTCACCGAAAAATGGTTGATTATTTCACTGAAATCTAGTTCCCGGAGTAGTTAATTTTCAATAGTAAAAAAATTTACAAGTGTTTACTAGTTGGAATTTGAAATTTTTTTTTTTCGAAATCTCCATTGTGGGGGCCCCTCTTTTGTGGAGGCCCCGGGGCTGTTGCCCCGGTTGCCCCCCCTTAAATCCGGCCCTGCGTTTTTACTGTGTATTAAATAATCAAATAAGTAATGTAAGGCAGTTCCCTGATTTTAGGGTAAATTATTTTGCTGTACTAGCAACCCTGAATCACAAATGTCAATCATTGTTTGAACTTTAAAACGTCAACGAACGCTGTTTGGTGTTCAGTGATTTACTAATTATTTCGTTATTTACTAGTGGTGAGAATAAATAAACAATCAAGTGATGGAAGCTTTAACAGAAAATAACGTTGGAAGTTGTAATGCTGAGAATTCCGCGGATTCCCCGCCGCGCCGACGGCGGCGATCTAGTTTCTTCGAGCGTCGTAGCATCGGTACTTTTATTGAAGAAAAACAATATTTTAACTATAATAATCAATTATTTTTCACGTCAAATATCTCTTACATCATTCAAACATAATATTACATTATATTTATCCTGTGATTTTACGTCTAACATACTTCAAAATCGTGTTTAGTGCAGATGTGATCGGGGTTGTAAACAAATAATTCTAGAACAGTATTATTGCTTTCAGTGCCTGAACCGTCTATGCACATGGACATTGACGACTCTAAAGATGGGGAATCGGATGATGAGTACCTTAGTCAGTAAGTATTATTTCTATTTTACTGTCATCTTTTAGTATTCCATTCATAAAGTGTCCACTCTCCAATATTGTGAGCCCTGAATGCCCTGATAATGGCGGCTACACCAATATTCGGCTTAAATACTCTTCTGGAAGCAGAGCAGTACATTTCAACTTTTGTGAGACATAATGACTATAAATATTATCAAACGGTTAAACTCACACAAACACAGCAACACAGTTGGCCAGCTGTATTATATGTGTATACATAGGACGGCATAGGTCTTTCTTTACATAGCTGTCTATTAGACAACCTTCATGAGGTTTTATTTCGGGTTGGTGACATTGAAAGTGATGAAGAGGACTATATATAAAAGTAAAGGATTATTACTGTAACATTTATTTGATAACTGTCATAAGTTCTTGACAGTAAGATATGAGACTGCGCATAATTTCCTGTAATATGTTCAACATGTCAACCAAATAATTATTTGTATTATAAATAATCTGAATAATGCTGTTAAAATATCTTGTTTCTTATGTAATTTGTGAATTATGTTTGGTTGAATGATATAAAGACAGAAATCAGTCTGAAGCTTCATTTTAATACCATCTTTCAAGTAGGCTTTTCTATATTTAGCTCTACATTCAACATCCAAACTGGTCCATTATCAAAATGTTATAAATAAAAAGCTTGTGTAATTATATCATGAGTACCTACTGAGGACAAGTAATCTACTTTTTGGATTCATAATAGGTCTGTTCATTTCTCAGTAACTCCAGAGACATTTTGAGTATCACTAGACTAGAGACAGTTGAGTAATAAATTTCACTCATTACTATTAGTGAGTTTTTAACTCAATTGCTGCAGCAGCTAGCTAACTATGCAACTAACCCTTTACCTACAGGGGTTTCAACCAGAGTTGCCACCACTGTCAAATTTAAGTCATACTTATGTAATGGTGTCAAGTCAAACAATTTAATAGCAAATATTATGGCCCCATAGGTAAATGGTTAACTATACTTGTATGGGGTTGCAAGGACCCCGTACCGCAGTGAGCGTTTTAACAGGTTGATGTATTTGCAGGTACCTCACACAGCTGCAAAGTGAGAAGGACCAGTGGAAGAAAGAAGTCCAGCACCGACGAGGTGTTCTACATGATGCAGAATTGTGAGTGCTTTTTCTTATGATGGTTAACTTCATAACTGCATGAAACCAGTGTGATTCAGCTGACTGTGACTATGGCAATTACAGCCAAAAATAGTTTATTCACCCATGTGCTATGATAGTAAGTCAAAGTGCTTCAATCATACATAATATGCAAGGTGTCTTAGATAAATAGTGCCATCTTCTCTGTATACCTCGGGCCTCACTGAAAATCAGCATTGCATAGTGTGCCCTGCGGTGCACTACGTGACAACAAGCTGAGTGAGGACCCTTTGGCACAAATTCAATATCTCTGTTTTTAATGTAATATAATTTTAAGTTATGTTTTGTGCTAATAAATTCATTTCATTTCATTCATTTCATTTCATTTCAATATCAAAATTGTTAAATGAAACGTGACTCAACAATTAGAATAAATATGCTTATTTTATATAGTGATGCAGGTCACAACATTCAAATTATTTGCTTAATTCTACCTACAAATAATTCAATCTATTATTAGTTAGCTGACAGATAAAATTGTCTTAAGCAAGACACAAAAAACAAACATTTTCTTTTTGAATTTTGAGTCATTATATCAAACTCTTTCTTTTCTTCAATTACAGACAACTGAAAATGGCAAAGAAATCCGACAAAATCAGAATCAACTACAGCATACTCTCAAATGAAGACATCGAGTTCATCCGTGCGAAGCCAAACCTGTCAGACCTAGTGGACAGCGTCAGGAAGCTTCAGCGGTCTACGATGGAGACATATGCTCTTTACAAGCGGGTTATGGAATTGGATGATGTGGTGTTGAGAGACGCTGACGAGAAGGTGGAAAGAGTTACAAGGTTTCTCTTGGACAATAGTCGCGAGCAAGTTGTTGAATAAATTTGTTGGTAAGAGATATGTCTTTCATTTTTGAAAATTCATTAGAATGCCGTGGATTATTGTGACCTTTGATATAATAAATAAGTACAATTTCGTATTAATTTACACAATATGTCATCATCATCATCAGCCTATGATAGTCCACTGCTGGATGTAGCCTCTCCTATTAACTATGCGTATAAAGGCATTAGGAGGTAAATGCCCATAATGGTCGTGGGTCGTGGGCAAGCGGATTGGCGATCGCAGGAATGTGTCCACTATGATGACGCTGCTGGCCGTCTTCAATCTCTTATAAAATAGTGGTTAGTGACACTTCAATCCCTTAGTCGACTCTTACGACACCCGCAGGAGTTGGGGTGGTGATAAATGTATTCTTACCACACAATATGTCGTTTCTTACATAATCTTATCTTATAAATCTTATAATGTATGTATCATTTTGTTGTGTTGTATTTTGTTTTGTTGTAAAAGTGGAATTCTTTACCGGCACATGTGTTTCCGCATACCTATAAGTTGGGACCCTTTAAACGAAGCGTGAAGAAGCATCTAGCGGGCCAGCAAGGCGGTGGCAACTGACATGTTACTGCTGATCTCCTGTTCGTCGCCGCCGCGATTTGGGCTCCACTTTTCACTTATGATCAGGTGGAGTGGAGCCACTTTGTTGTGCCAACATAAAAAAAAGCCATTCCCTCCCCAAATCACCCTATTGTGACGTCACTGCCACAAGCCACAACAATCCGAGATCTATTCATAAGGTATGCTCATCATAGTGCAAAGACATCCTAAAGGTGCAATAAGCATTAGCCCGATAGTGTAGGTAGAAGATCCAATAGGATCTTCGATCGTAGGATTGTGTAAGATGTCCTAAGATATATAAAAAAAACCGCCAACCATTATTGATTGGGTAGAATTGATATTCGGAATAGATTAAAGGTGCATTCAGACCAAACGAGCATTCGCTATTCTAACCCCCTACTCTACGAAATTCGATCGTTACACAAAACGTGATTCGTTGATTTCGTAGAGTGGGGGATAGAATAGCGAATGCTCGTTTGGTCTGAATGCACCTTATCTTATATTTTTTTAGTATCTCTTTAAAACTAGGTCGGAGTTGCTAACTAAAGTGATAATAAAGGTCAATAAAGGGACCCACTAGTCCTTTTTCCCGACAACGACGCATATTCCGTATCCGTATTATATGAACATTCCAGGAATATCTTACCTAGACTCCGCATTGTATCACAAAAAATATTTACAATACAAGTTCATTTCGGCAACTGAAGTTTGTACATTTGGGTTGCGTGCATTCAGACCAAACGAGCATTCGCTATTCTAACCCCCTACTCTACGAAATTCGATCGTTACACAAAACGTGATTCGTTGATTTCGTAGAGTGGGGGATAGAATAGCGAATGCTCGTTTGGTCTGAATGCACCCTTCGATAGGCTCGTCGAAGTGGTCAGTGGTCGTTTTTGTCAGCCTCCATATCCTAGTTGGTAGTGACCCTGCCTACGAAACTAGAGGTTCCGGGTTCGAATCCCAGCGAGGGCATTATTTGTGTATTTCTTTATTTATCACAATTATTTGTTCCTTGGTCGTGGCTGTCTATGTATATGTATAAGTTTCTATATGTATATTTCGCCAATCCGCTTGCCCAGCGTGGCATTATGGGCATTTACCTCCTAATGCGTCTATACGCATAGTTAATAGGAGAGGCCTACGTCCAGCAGTGGACTCTCATAGGCTGATGATGATGATGATGTATATTTCTATTATATTATATCGTCACTTGGTATCCACATCACAAGCCTTAATTGAGCTTACCTTAGATTTGTGAAAGATGTCCCAAGATATTTATTTATTATTTATTTTATACGGCGTCTAGTATAGTAGGTAAAGTGGTCTGTGAGTGGGATTAAACGTTCCTAAATATTCAAATGACGACATTTGCATAACCATAACATATTCTGGGTACATAAACATGGCTGGGACAATATGGGCTTAGCGGGCAATAGATAAACAGACAGGGTGACCAAAATTATCTACACGGTATCCTGGGTCGCTAAATACACGGTGGAAAAAACGAATGCCACATGGATGGCATCTACTTAACTATTGAAACTATTTACTTCACTCTTATTTTCATCATCATCATCATATCAGCCGAAAGACGTCCACTGCTGAACGTAGGCCTCCCCCAAAGATTGCCACAATGACCGGTCCTGCGCCACCCGCATCCAGCGGACTCCTGCGACCTTCACCAGGTCATCGGTTCACCTTGTGGGGGGCCTACCCACGCTACGCCTTCCGGTACGTGGCCGACACTCAAGAACCTTCCCGCCCCAACGGCCATCGGTTCTACGCGCAAAGTGCCCCGCCCACTGCCACTTCAGTTTAGCGATTCGGAGAGCTATTTCGATTACTTTGGTTCTGCTGCGGATGGTCTCATTTTTAATCCGATCACGCAGAGAGACTCCTAGCATAGCCCTCTCCATTGCCCTTTGGGTGACTTTAAGCCTTCTTATGAGGCCCATTGTATGCGGCCACGTTTCAGTATACTCTTATTTTACATAGGAATAAAGCTCAACCAAAAATTCAAAGCAAATGAGTGACTACATTACGTTCCTAACTTCAGATGCATTCAAGAACCAATTTCATAATCATATTTTTCCAAGAGAATAAAACATTACATTACATTCTTGATTTATCCCCGTACACAACCCAGCTAGGTATGTTATTCTCTTATTCACACATTCGACGCTGCGTTAATCAACGAGCTCGACGACGAGACAGCCTTCACCACGAGGTTGAGCGCATCGCTGCGAAGAACGGTATTCACTAACGTAGAACAGCTCGTCGTCGAACTGTAGGCGGTAACTCTCGACGCAGTTTTTTTTTTTTTTATGTTGCCAGTCCACCTGATCGTAAGTGAAAAGTAGAGCCCAACCGCAGTGTAGTTCCAGCTCACGCCGCATTCATCGCCGAGCGCTAGTGTTGTTTAAAGTGCATTAGTGAATACCATTTTTACGCTCGACGCTGCCGCAGCGCTGACACAGCGCTAATAGCAAGGCGGTTTCCTTAGTGAATAACACTGCTGCTTTAGACTACAATAATAATAAGCAAAGGAACCGTTCTGTCGGAAACAACCCGGGGGCGGCTAAAGAACGAATGAACTGAACCGGTCAAGTGAATGGATTTGGTAGGATAATGCTAACTCTTTCTGTTGGATGATACAGAGGGACTGACTGGGCAACGATGTTTTCACTCCTTTTCGTACTTACGTACAGTCGAGTACAGCTGCATACCAAGCGTTAGTTTAGTAGAATCCAAAAAATGTAACCTAAACAAATATGGCTGACTTTCCATAGCAATTGACGTCTTTGACACATCGTGAAAGACGTTCGCATATATATTTTTACGATTGTCGATAATACTAATAAATAATAAATATATATATATTTTACTTAAACATGTATGTGAACATTGTGAACTATAGGTTTAAGATTTTAAGTTAGTAATAAATTAAGATTGTGTTATAAGTTATAAAAGTACGTGATTATAAACAAATGAAGTTTTTAGGATTTTTTTTATTCTACTGACGAATGGTGTAGTGGATAATTCTTTTTCCATGGTATGTTTTTTATGGCCTTCATAAGTTAGTTTAGAAGACGTTTATGGATAAGGGGTTTAGTCTTTGTACTCACATTAATGTAAGTATGTAACTCGATACAAAATACAAATTGATTTCATCACCCACTTACATAAAAATCGATTTAAACCGTAATTTCCCCAATTAGATATCATTTTTCAGCGGCAAGTGTCATAATTGGGATAAGTGGCTTCGGATGACGAGTGCCGTCGTTATTTTATTCGTGATTTGAATAGTCGTTTATATTTTACCGAAGAAATTCACCGCGTGGTAACTGCAGAAAAATAGTAGGTACATTACGAAACAAATGCGAAAAAAATTAAGTTCGAAAAAAGATAAATTAAAGGACGACCGAAGGGAGCGCCACCTCTATACTAAAAATGTATTTTAAGTACAGATGGTGCCTTTTTTAGGCTCTAGTGCGAGAAGTGTGTCATTTTATTTACGTCAGGTCCAATCTACACTAAAAACGTCGTGCGAGACACGTGCAAAAACGAAATTTCATGTTTTTCGCACTTGTGTTGCAATGTACAGTCAGTCAGGGGCATAAATATTTATACGATTACCTTATGCTCCAGACATAAGTAAAAAAGTTTACAGATATTTTTGCCCTTGACTGTACTATTGTCATTTCCCCAACTCTTCCCGTGAGTGTCGTAAGAGTCGACTAAGGGATAGAATAGAAGTGTCACTGACCATTCATCTATTGAAGATTGATTGGCAGCACTCAGCAGCATCATCATAGATCATAGAGGACAACACACTGCACACTGCAATCGTCAACCCGCTTGCCCAGCGTGGCGATTATGGGCATTATCTGTATGGGACGGATGTATTCTTACTGCTATGCGGCCAATATGTATGCATTTATTTGAAAAACCGACCAAGAGCATGTCAGCCATGCTCAGTGTAGGCTTCCTAAGGCTATAATTCAAGATTTTTTCATATTTTTTGGACCCATGGATCAAAAGCAAATTTTTTTAAATTCTGAACGTTAAAAACAAACTTTTATTGAAAGTTTCAATTACTTTATTGCATTTATCACTGCCCCACCCTATATTTGTGTATAATAATGCAAATTGTTACTTGTAATTGAATATTGCAACCCCCAATTCCCCTCAGATTCGCTAATAGTGGGTAATTTTGTTAATTGAATTTACCACGCCATTTGCCGTAATGGGGTAAAGAGAAACGTAAAAAGGGATTTGGAGACTTAACCGTAAGGTCAGTCATCAACTCATCAGTGTGCAGAAGTACAGTCGCCGTTGGATATATCGGAGCGGCGGTGGTTCTCAAAAATATCTGAACATGCATTGTAACGCTATTAGGAAGTTACAATTTACAATTTTACTGTTTGCCTCTCTTTCTAGCATGTGCGTGCGTTAGAGAGGCAAACAGCGAAATTGTACCTAAAATATAACTTTATAAAACGCGACCCTGCTCAAATGTTTGTATACGCGAGTTTAGCAGTTTTCAGGCCATAATAATTGTAATTATTTTATTTTAAAAAATCAACAATTTAAATAAATTACAAATTAAACTAAAATGAAAAAAATAAAGATAAAACGTACACTAAAATTAAAATATACCTAGATATACCTATAAAAAGAAAATACCTTCCAAAAGATCCGCCTGCGGCATGGTGCCCATCATGTGCCCATGTTAAATGTTTGTTAGCCGCTTTTATATATCTGACGGCGACTATATAGCGGCCCTACCGCTAAAAACGAAATTCGTAAATTTCGAGGATTTGTCTCTCTCACTCTAATGACTCCTTCGTTTGAGTGACACAGAAAAATCCTCTAAATTTACGTATTTCGATTTTCGCGGTTTAAGGCCAGTAACGAAATAAGTGCATGCCCATTTCTCGCCATTTCTCAATGGCGGCCTGTCTACGTTGGAATTTCGACCTTTTGAATAAGTCAATATTTAGCAAAAGTTCTCAAATAATTGTAAATTCAACCCCTAATTTGTTTTTACCAAAATTAGGGGTTGAATTTACAATTACATTTAATTTGGAGTGGCCACTTTTGTTGTACAAAAGTAGCCACTCCAAAGTTACATTCGGTTAAAGGTGGACCCTCAGTCATGATATATTTAATAATCCACTTCAAATTTCATCATCATCATCATCATCATATCAGCCGAAAGACGTCCACTGCTGAACATAGGCCTCCCCCAAAGATTGCCACAATGACCGGTCTTGTGCCACCCGCATCCAGCGGACTCCGGCGACCTGTACCAGGTCATCAGTCCATCTTGTGGGGGGCCTACCCACGCTACGCCTTCCGGTACGTGGCCGCCACTCGAAAACCTTCCCGCCCCAACGGCCATCGGTTCTACGCGCAATGTGCCCCGCCCACTGCCACTTCAGTTTAGCGATTCGGAGAGCTTTTTCGGTTAGTTTGGATCTGCTGCGGATGGTCTCATTTTTAATCCGATCTCGCAGAGAGACTCCTAGCATAGCCGTCTCCATTGCCCTTTGGGGGACTTTGATTGAGTTGAGCCTTCTTACCTATGAAAAGCGACCACGTTTCCGTACCATATGTCATCACTGGCAACACACACTGATCAAAGACTTTCGTCTTCAAACACTGCGGAATATTGGACGAAAATATGTGTACTTCAAAGTTACAACTGTAAATAATGGCTACATTTAGTAAAATATTTGTAAAATGAATTCCATTAATTGACCGTAGTTATACAGAAAACGACCAACTTGGATATTTTCTCAATGCAGATCGCGATCAAACTCAATGTGAGACTGATGGAAAATGACCGTCTAACGGCTGCCTCATATCATCAGCCTATGATAGTCCACTGCTGGACGTAGGCCTCTCCTATTAACTATGCGTATAGACTCATTAGGAGGTAAATGCCCATAATCGCCACGCTGGGCAAGCGGATTGGCGATCGCAGTAATGTGTTCACTATGATGACGCTGCTGCCCATCATCAATCTTGTAAAATGGTCAGTGACACTTCAATCCCTTACTCGACTCTTACGACACGCAGGAGGAGTTGGGGTGGTGACATATGTATTCTTACTGCCGTCACCACACGACATAACGGCTGCCTAACAGAAAGATAATTTCGGACGATTCCGTAAAAATACGAAGGGAAATATTCATCACTACATCGGTACCAATACCATTGTACCTTACAAGCTGGGATTTAAACCCGCAACCTTCGGATTGAAACTCATTCTTTCCGCTAGCGCATCTGACTAGCCCAAGCCCAACACTTGATACTAAAAATTAAAAGCCAATACATATTCTATTCGCCAAATTGAATATGATTTAGCATAATTTCCTGACAATTCCCATGTCCACCGCCCACGCTCGCTGAAAACGGTTTTGAGAAAACATCTCATTATTTCTCTATTGTTGATAGGTTTCAACTCCTACATTTGACCTTTTCATTTTATTGTATGTTTAGCGAGCTGTCTGGGTTTTTGAAGTGGGTATCTTTGTTTGCCTGTAGGGAACCAACTATAGAAACGCTACACATGGGGCCCATTTCTCGAAAGCTTGTAACTTGTATTACAAGCGGAAGCCCTTATCTAATGAATAGTGTCAAAAAGAGACTTCCACTTGTATTACAAGTTACAAGCTTTTGAGAAATGGGCTCATGGTCGCAATTCATACAGGGCCCCAATTTCACCACTTTGACAAGTGCTACAATTGTAAATTTACTGTTCCTCCTATTGACCCGGAAGGCTTACTTACCATCAAGAAGGGCCGTACGTTTGTTTGCCACCAACATAAAATGTAGTGCAGGAACTTTAATATCAGGAGCATAACTAATTAACTATTTTTTTTCGAAGCAAAATTACAATTGTCACAAAAAAACACGACAATTGTAGCGAAATTCTTACATAAGCCGAACCACATGTCAAGGTTTCATGAAAATTGTACTAAGCCTTGCGACAATTGTCACGGGTTTCGGAAAATAAAAAGTAGTTTATTAACGATGTAATAAAGGCATAAGTAATCATTTTATGTTGGTGGCAAACAAGCACATGGATCGTCCGATAGTAAGGGGTAGCCGTAGCCTACGGAGGCCTGTGACGACGTCAGTAACAGTGATATTTTACAATTGTCACACTTGTAATTATGGTGAAATAGGCCGGTTTCCTCGGAGGGCTCTCTAAATTATCGCCGAAAGTAATTTCTCCGAATATCACTTCCAACATAGCGCAGAATTTCTTTTCGCTGAAAGATCACTTCTCAACTGTAACGTTACGCAGACGTATTATCATGTTCCAACCTAATCTAACCTAGTTGCCAAATAAAAATCGGGTCAAATAAAAGTTAGCAAGCAATAATTTGGTAAGTGTTGGTATGCCAAGTGAATCGACTGCGTAAATTTGATTGGCGATATTCGTCAAAATGAAATTCTGCGAAAAGGCAGGATACCGTCCTCGGAGACGTAGTCAGTTTAACATTTTTTTTAACTCCACTAGCAACTGAATGTGGTCTCAGTATAAACAGAAAACTTTTTTTGTCAATCCCGTCATACGATTTTGGTCTATTTGGGGCCCCTCCCTCCCCCTCGGTGATATTTGGTGATATTTTCAGGAACCAAGCCAATATGACGTGTAATTTATTGCCAACTTAAATAGTCCTTTTAATAACACTTGAATTTACGTACTTTATTAAGATTTTTTAAGCTTCCACGAAGTTTTAAAACTCGGTTCAGGGTTTGACATCCGGTTATATTTAAAGAGTGTTTTTGCTAATACAGGATTGATTTTGTTCTTACTAGCTATAATGCTGTTCAGCAAAGATTAACCAAAAATTACACGTGATTTGTCCGATGACCCCCCTACCCTGTGGTGATAATTGGTGACTCTTTCTTTCTTTTAAGTAAGCACCAGTCCCAGTCTTCTTTTTTGGCTTTTTCCAAGTTTTTTTAGTATTAAAGGAGTTTTTGCCGATGAATATGACGTGTATATAACAATTACACCTCATCATCATCATCATCATCATGTCAGCCGAAAGACGTCCACTGCTGAACATAGGCCTCCCCCAAAGATTGCCACAATGACCGGTCCTGTGCCACCCGCATTCAGCGGTCTCCTGAGACCTTCACCAGGTCATCAGTCTATCTTGTGGGGGGTTTGCCCACGCTGTGCCTTCCGGTACGTGGCCGCAACTCGAGAACATTTCCGCCCCAATGTTCTACGAGCAACAATAGGCATGATGACTGGCAAGTCAAATCAGCATCTTTTTTCGAACTGTCAAAACGATCACCACTATGGAATTTTATGTGAAATACTCAAAAGTGACGTCACGTTTGAGTACTGCCAAATGGCCTACTCTTTTAAGTTATTTTCAATTTATTAAATAGAAGTTCTGTACAAAAATTACTGCAATCTACATCTTAGTAATAATTTCTTTGTGTATTATGTCGTGCATAATGTTAAATAATTTATTTTAACTACAGTCATCATCCCTATTATACCTACTTAATGAAAGATATTCCACCACCCATTGTTAGGAGCTTTTGAACTATAACTAGTTATGTTATGTGGTTTCACGGTAGCTATTTTCGATTGTACTCGCTATACGAGTATGTTCCATTTCATTACATTTAGGGATCCGTATGGTCCGTGGCTATTGTTATACGGAACCCGAGAACCGCCTGGTATTTTCCGCTTTTGTTGACGGCCACTATGTGCCTCATTAGTGGAGAAAAGTAGGTCGTTGATTAATGATTATATTCTGATTTTGTTGGGTCCATAGTGGGTATTTTTTCCGAGCAATAGATGTCGATGGAAAAAAATTATATCGTCGACGTCAAAGATATCATTACGGTTTAGGTGCTAAAAATATATTTACACGACCTTAATGTCAAATTCAAATTCAAATGATTTATTTGTAAACATAGGTAACAATGTTGGTACAAAATTATATGAGAGCTCTATGCTTCGCCGATAGGCATACAAAATAAAAATTAGCAATTGGGTATACACATACCAATTACTGCTTATTCCTAATAGTCGCAAAATTATAAAAATCAAATAAAATAAAAATAAAATGATGGAAATATACATTAAAAATCCAAATAAAAATAAAAAATATAAATTGAGTATTGTACATTATGAATATTTCAGTTAAATTAATTACCGAATAATAAAAATCTGTCAAGTACAAATCCTGTCAAATACCAACTAAATAACTTACAGTACATATTCATACAGAAATTTACACATATACATATATGTCAAAAAGCCATGCACAATTGCAAACACATAAATATTATATACACACTATAATTACAGGCTAGTTTAAAGCATCTACAAGAAACTCACGTATTGAGTAATAGCATTTAGATGTTAATAATTTGCTTAGGTCATTTTTAAACAAGTGTAGCGGCTTCATTCTTATAGCGAAAGGAATTTTGTTATAAATTTTGCTTGCCAGGCAAAACACGCTTTTCCGCTTCAATGCAGTACGAGCAAATACTATACAGAGGTTGTGAGCTCGGTAGGTATCTCTGTTAAATATTTGTGACACTTGTTTAAATAAATGAAGATTTGTTTTGACAAATACAGCTGTTTCAAATATAAAGAGGCACGGAAGAGTCAAAATGTTACGCTCTTTGAAATATGGAACACAGCTATCCGATTGATGCAGTCCAAACATTGATCTTATGCATCGCTTTTGTGCCTTGAACACGATCTCCCTATTGGTCGAATTCCCCCAATATATTAGACCATATCGGAGAGTTGACCCAACATAGCCATGATAGGCGGCAATTACTGCTTCAATGGTTACTATTTTCGATAGTCTGTACAGCGAGTATGCATATTTACTAAGCTTTCTACACACTTCCTCAGTATGTGGTGTCCATCGCAACTTGCTATCAATATTTACTCCCAAAAATTTTGTTTCATCAACTGTTTCGAAAGTATACCCTTGATAGTTACAATTTATAGATAACAGAGGCAATAAAGTCGTGTAAATATATTTTTGGCGCCTCAACCGTAATTATATCTATGACGTCGACTGTACATATGTAGTTAAAGGCATTTACTGAAAACAATAGTCATAATTTTTGTGTTACGATGTTAAAAAAAAAATTGTGTAACAACTTTTGAGAATGAAAGGGAACAAATTAAAATTAACTGTATCCACAAAATGCACTTACATTTTTTAAATTTGCAATTTTTTCTAATGTAATGGTTGCTGAACAGAGTACAGTTACAGTTTATACAGTTTAAATATAATGTATGACCAATTTTCATAGCACAATATAAGCGACCGTGATTTTTGTTTTTTTTTTATGTGACGATGGTAGACAACTGAGCTCTCAGCCAACCTGGGTCGCATTTTATAAAGTTACAATTTACAATTTCGCTGTTTGCCTCTCTAACGCACGCACATATTGGCTAGACAGAGAGGCAAACAGCGAGATTGTAAATTGTAACTTTATAAAACGCGACCCTGATGGAAAGCAGGAACCCATAGACGTAGTGACCAAAAAATCGCCTATGCGCTGCCTACCCTGAGGACATAGATGGATAGCCTCTATCTATGCCAGTAATTACACCAGCTATCTTACCCCCAAACGGGAACACATTACTAACTATTTAGCGGCAGGTAAACGGGTAAACAGCCGTGTGGTGACGGCAATAGGAATACATTTGTCGCCACCCCAACTCCTCCTACGGGTGTCGTAAGAGTCGACTAAGGGATTGAAGTGTCACTGACCATTATTTGATAAAAGATTGATGATGGGCAGCAGCATCATCATAGTGGACATATTACTGTGACCGCCAATCCGCTTGCCCAGCGTGGCGATTATGGGTATTTTCCTCCTAATGCGTTTATACGCATAGGTAATAGGAGAGGCCTACGTCCAGCAGTGGACTATCATAGGCTGATGATGGAAACGGGTAAAAGAGTGATGGTTGTGGTGGTTGGTCTTAACTATGTACGTTTTTTTTTGCGATCAACCGGCCATATACCATAAATAAATGTCATGGGACAATTTTACACAAATCGATCTTGTCAGTAAGGCTTGTGTAACTTATGTGAATATGTGAGTAGATACAGTCAAGTGCAAAAGTAAGTATCGAAAGAATCCGCTCGTAAATACCTATGTTACGACGTTCTTATTAAACAGAATTAGAGTGCACTGGGACATATTTTTGGACATTTTTGTGTACACCTGATGGAAAGCGGGAACTGAGGCCCGTGATGAAAAAATCGCCTATGCGCTGCCTACCCTGAGGACATAGATAGATTGCCTCTATCTATGCCAGTAATTACACCGGCTATCTCCTTATTTTGTCTTCGACTGTACTAGCATTTCCAACACAAGGTGGCCAAAAAATAAGTGCATTTTCGTTGCCTGTGAGATTTCGGGACTCAGGTTTTTGGCAGTGTAATAAGTAAGTAAGTATTACTAGGTGCTACTAAAAAGACTTACTTAAAACCACTACTTTAGAAACTTGAACTTATTTCGAAAATCCTCTAAGGGGCTTATTCTACTTCCCAAAACCTATTTTGGTCTATTTTGGACCCCTCCCTCCCCTATGGTGATATTTTCAGGCCCCGTAGCCAATATGACGTGTAAATTTATTGCCAACGTTTTTTTAATAACACTTGTTTCTTTGTTTAATAGCACTCCGAGTTTGACATCTGGTTATATCTAAAAGTGATCTTAAAGAAAAGTAGAGAAGGTTTTTTTTTACTAGCTATAATGCTGTTCAGCAGAGAGTAACAAAAAGTTACACGTGATTTGTCCGATGGCCCCCTTTGGTGATAATTGGTGATTTTTTTCTTTAGCCAATCAAGCAATCAACTTAAATTACGCGAGTAACCCGATTCGATAATATTTTTTTCTACTCCCGTACTTTTATTTGTCATTTACATGGTCGTGAACACACCATTA
The DNA here is from genome assembly GCA_025490895.1 of Thaumatotibia leucotreta. NCBI lineage: Eukaryota > Metazoa > Arthropoda > Insecta > Lepidoptera > Tortricidae > Thaumatotibia > Thaumatotibia leucotreta. The sequence goes on along the minus strand of JALPQI010002084.1, from coordinate 37,366 downwards.
AGCCCCTACCTTACAGGGTCGCGTTTTATAAAGTTACAATTTACAATTTCGCTGTTTGCCTCTCTAACGCACGCACATATTGGCTAGAAATAGAGGCAAACAGCGAAATTGTAAATTGTAACTTTATAAAACGCGACCCAGATGTCAAGATAAGTCTATATTGTCTATTCCCTATAAACGCATTCGTGTTTACACGCAGTGCGTTTTTTTTGCATTTTAAGACATCTCGTATTATAAGACTTAATGAAATACATGGCTGTGAACCTAATTTAAAAAAAAAATCTGATGAACAGTAAACCATAGAGGAGCTTTCTTTTTTAATTTTGACGTCTCCCGCCCAACCTTGATGATTAATAAAATTGTGTTTGACTAAGAATATTTCTAAAATTTACAATTTTATTTAAAAATAAACGTGTGGTCGTAGAAAAAGTATTGTATGCAACATTGTTTAACTGAGTCAAAAAATTAATAACAATTTTCAGCTTTGCCTCAAATTGTTACCCACGCCACTCACCTTTTTTGACCTCTCTTAAACAAGGATAGCATAAAATACTATAATATCTTTGAGTCTCACGTTAGTTATACATCATCAGCCCATGATAGTCCCCTGCTGGACGTAGGTCTCTCCTATTAACTCTGCGTATAGACGCATTAGGAGGTAAATGCCCATAATCGCCACGCTGGGCAAGCGGATTGGCGAACTCAGTAATGTGTCCACTATGACGCTGCTGCCCATCATCAATCTTTTATCAAATAATGGTCAGTGACACTTCAATCCCTTAGTCGGCTCTTACGACACCCGCAGGAGGGGTTGGAGTGGTGACAAATGTATTCTTACTGCCGTCACCACACGGCAGTTATAATAAAAAAAAACATTTAACATTTATTTAAGTCGGTCGAAAAGTACTACGCACCCAGGGTAAGTATCGGTAGATAAAACACTCGACACAGCATTATCAGAGCGTGACGGATGTTTTGTGTTCTGCGATAAACGATAATTAAATACGACGTAGGGTAAGTTCTCCAGTGAATGAACAAATCCAGTGAACGAACAAAATACAAGTTTTTTTCGTAAAATAAGTTTTCTGTACATTTTTACTACGCGTTATATTTTTTTTTCGGGTAGGAATATTATTTCACAACTTTTGGTAGCACTTACATCACCTCATATGCATCAGTGTCCAAGTGGCGATGATCTAAAGTGGGCACGTTGCGCCGGTTCGTTTTTTATATGGAGGTGTTATAAGGATTGAGGTAAGCTTACGTTGTGTTTAATGTGTTATTGAGTGCGTTTCGTGCATCTCCCAGGTACAGTGCGTGTTTTTTTGAAACCGGAAGGTTATGATTATGCTATTAAAGTATAGTTTAATGTGATTTCGTTTCAAATAGTGGCTTTTAATCCAGTGTTCTTTAACTAGAACTCAAAATGGCTTAAACCTAGTGACCGAACGGGGGAGTTCATTCACTGGAATTGCGTGATTTATTGTTTGTTCCATATCTTACGTTTTAGTGGTTGTTATAAGATTTGGTTTTCTTTGGATTGAATAGAAATATGCTGTCTAGCAAAGGGCCAGTGTTCGAACAATTACTTGATATATTCAATTTTAATGAACTACCGCAAACACAGTTAGTTCATTAATTGGATTGCGAAAACCAGTGAATGAACTAAATCATTTACTTCGTATTTTGTCTGGTTTTAAGACATGAAAAGGTTAAAAAAATCGTATAAAAAAATCCAATATGACCAAGAATCTCTCGACAAACTTCTAAAAGCTGTTGCAACTAGTGAACTATCAAGTGCCAGTTTTAATATCTCAAAATCAACGCTATTTAAATCACCGAAATTGTCCAAATTCATGCCACTGAAGAAACAAATATAGACAAATCTTTGGTTAATCAAAAGTATTCAAGTAGCACTTCATAATCTTCATATGCAGAATGAGCCCAGTTTACTTTTTAACGAAAGCGACATATAAGGTGACTCTTCAATGGTCACTGAAGTGTTAATTGAACCTTCCCAGAATACGCAGAAATGTGGAACTGTAATTGATGTCGTTTAATTATGTTTATAGTTATTATGTCTCATTAAAGTTCAAATTAAATTATCGAATATTACTAGCACTACCAATTAAAAATAGAGTGCTTTTTGCATTTTAATACATTATTTTTAAGGTAGTTCATTCATTGGTTTCATTTGTTCATTTACTAGAATTTTGTGTTCATTCACTGGTGATTTTCCAATTTATCCCCTACAGTCAGCTATAATTTAAAACTGTGCAGCACTAATGCAAAATATGATTGATTTTAGAAAACTACAATAGTGGTTTACTCTATAAGAACATTCATATTTAAACTTCATTATTGCTCCCAGCCACAAAAAATTAATTAAGTTGATAATTTCCTTAAGTGTTCATTCACTGGAGCACTTACCCTACCCTTTCCACTTAGTTTGTGACAATGTACAGATTGTATAGCAGGGTGGCCAAAAATAAGTTTTTTTTTATGTGATGAAGATAGACAACTGAGCTCTCAGCTCAGCCCACCTGATGGAAAGCAGGAACTGAGGCCCATGGACAATAGCGATCAGAAAATCGCCTATGCGCTGCCTACCCTGAGGACTTAGATGGATTGCCTCTATGCCAGTAATTACACCGGCTATCTTACCCCAAAACCGAAACACAGTGCAACTGCTATTTAACGGCAGGTTAGCGGGTAAGACAGTGGTAGCTATCGGCGGACCCTGCACGAGGTCCTACCATCAGCGATCCTGTTGCGAATCAACGTTTTGGGATGAAAAATTGGCCCTCTAGGGGTGGGTATTTTTTTGGTAGATAAAGTTTTGGAGTAGGTGAGCATTTCTCAAAAAATTGTACATTTGGACCACGTCTTCGATTTTGATAAAAATTGGGCGGCTAACAGAGTCAATGATGCTGTTTCCTTGTGTCCCAGAAAGACGACGCGGTAGAATAAAATATATAAAAAATTTTGGAATAAAATAACTTACCCTTTACCGTCTACTTTGGCGAATACCCAACTAAAATGTTGCACACAAATCTAAAAACCAGTTTTTGAAGTATAATTTGCAATATTCTTCATGATATGTCGTTTCTCATCACACTTTCGTACACATTGTTTACACACAAGGCGCTACTAATTATATAACTCCCATGGGAGTTTCACGTTTCTAAAACTCCCGCTAGACATGCGAACAATGACGCACGTAGAAAGCAAGGTTGATAAAATCATAATTTAATTATTAATGTTATTTTTTATTTAAATAAAATACAAGAATTTAAGACGTTCCCTAAATACCGTTTCTTACGTCTTCTCAAAATATTGTTTCGGCATCAATATGATAATAAAGCCTTTTTCCCCTATCGTATTGAAATCGGATACCAAGAAACCTATAAATAATTCAAAAACTTGACTGAACATTATTCATTTTCTTTGCGATTTCAAGACGAAACTATTTTTAGACTCTTTGTCACAAAAAATCTACAACTAGTAGGCTTTTAAACAGCCTTAGCCTTTAGATAAACTTTTCAGCTTAAAACATAAACCTATTACTTAGGACAAGCACGGAAAAACCTAGCTTTTTATTACCGAAAAGGCCTTGGCACCAAATAAATTAAGTTTTTATCAGACACGCGTATCAGACTCGTTACCAACATAAATACCAACCTAAAAACTTATATATATACGCACCATAAACACACATATCATACCCGTTATATAAAACCCCCAAGCAGGCTTAAGATTACGACTATTTAAAGAATAAACCCAAAGAAATCCAATTTGGACCGTTACATAAACAGAAAAAGAGTTAACCCGATTAAAAAAATATCAAATTCGAAATAAGAACTCACCCGCTCCGTTCAGAAGTCACGAAACACAGGTTCGATTTTTGAACATTCAAATCACAGACACTTTTTAAATTTGGAATATTTACAGTTTTATTTACAGGTTCTTGGGATTTTCGCCGTGGTACTGGCTGGCTGAAACGTCAGTTATTCCGCATATTTTTACGCATGCGTGGTAATGGCGGCGTGCGGGTCGATACGATAAAGGCATCTATGCTGCGCCCTTGGTGTTGAACGGGGTAGAAAACGAGGTCACTGTTCGAATTTCCCGCGTTTCGGTGTTGCCGAGTTTTAAACGAGTTGCCTGTTGGGTGTTTATTTTGTTGCGTTTTGTTTCACGCAGACACATTATAATGGTTCATACATGACATCATACATCATCAGCCTATGATAGTACACTGCTAGACGTAGGCCTCTTCTCCTATTAACTATGCGTATAAACGCATGAGGAGTTAATTGCCCTTAATCGCCACGCTGGGCAAGCGGATTGGCGATCGCAGTAATGCGCCCACTATGAATTGATGACGCTGCTGCCCATCATCAATCTTTTATCAAGTAATGGTCAGTAATCGAGTCGAGTCAAAAGAGTCGACTAAGGCATTGAAGTGTCAATGCCTTAGACGACTCTTACGACACCCGCGGCAGGAGTTGGGTGGTGACAAACGTATTCTTACTGCCGTCACCACACGGCCTAATAATGGTAATGGTTCAGACAGCATGAATCGTTTTTTAAATGTATTTTTTATATTTTGACTTGTCAACTCTGATTATCTGTCTTTTATTACTCATCCATAAAATAAAGTTAGGGATTCACCTACAGAGTACATTTTGTATAAAATCACCTTCTAGTTTCAGTCGCTAAGGTAAATACAATTAAGATTCAGTTTCAGCGGAAAACCCACCAGTTCCATATTATCTGAGAATACTCTACTCGTATATTCGTAGCATTAGTCGTAGCTGATAATAATTCAGTTTCCCGTTTGTAGCCAAAACGGATTCGTAGAGGTGTGACCACAACGTGAGTTAGAGTTCACGTTTCATTCTACTAATTTGATTTTAAGCTAGCACACTATATTAGCATTACTAATTTATAGTCCTCGAAATTACTTATTTGTGTAAAAAGGGCCCTTAACTCAATTTCTTGTTACTTTTTTGTGTTTGGCTTTGGCATATTAAAATATTATCGAACCGGGTTACTCACGTATTTAAGTCGATGATTGCTCGACATTTTTCGACCCATTAAGAGGGTCCTCGTCCGGAGCACCCTCGGCCAAAGCCCGACGCATACTGCGGCCCTGCTAGAACGGGTACTGGCCGCGGGCGGTGGTGGCGGGGGCGATGCAAGGAAAGATCTACCCTCAGTGCTCCGCTTTGGCTTTGCCTCCTGTTTTTTCTGACAAATCACTTGCACTAGATCTTTAAGAGCTAAGGACTTAGGACTTTTCATAATTTTTTGATCCATTTTTCGAGAAATGGAAGACTAAGTAAAAAGTGTCTGGTTTTCCCGAATGCTCTCATTTGGCAAGCATTTTAAACCTCATTTAATTACTATTACACGACAAATGAAACAGAAGACTATAATAATTTAATAGTGATGGGTGATCACTGGTGAGATAGCTCACTTCGAAATTGCTCCACTATCTCAATTTTCAATTCATCGAGGCTCCGCTCCCACTTGTACTTATACATTTTTTCATTTTCTTATTCAAGATTGAAAATCATCGACACAATGATATAGTCATCGAGAACTTTAAGGACTCGCGACTACATAGACACTAGGACATGAAACAAAAGCGTGTGTAAATCTACTTTAATCGTGATCACTGGTGAGGTAGCGCACCTCGGGATTGCTGGCCACATTTTTGGTCCGTGGAATATCAATATTAGACTCGTTCCTTGAAAAATTTCAAGGCTTTAAAAGTACCTACAGTTACATGGAGAAATGAAACGATAGTACTGCACTAATTTAATCGTGATCACTGGTGAGATAGCTCACTTCGGGGTAAGGTCCGACCGAGACCCATATTTTAGTCTCGGCCGAGACCGAGACCGAGAATAATTTTGATTCTCGGCCGAGACCGAGACCGAAACCGAGATTTGGTAGAAAGGATAAAAAAAGTATAAATTACATTAAAAATCCCTAGCAAATACCTATACTAAGTCCATACATATTGGCCACATCATCTATCGCAGATGATTGTTGCAGCGTCTAATTTTATCCTACGCCATAGGTTGACCGCAACGCTTTCGATGGCTATATACTAAGTCCAACCTCAAACTAAATACAGCAATTTTCTTTGAATATTTCTTTTTTTAATTTTTTTTGACCCCACAAACCGGTATTCGAATTTTAGGTATTTTTATCGATAATATGATAGGGGTCGCTTAATCTAAAGTATTCCTTCCGTTCATTTTAAAGTGAAATTGAAGTCAGTTCATGTCAATATGACACCAATAAAATCGCAGTAAGTTCGCGAGATGGCGTCAAGCTCGCCAATACAGCTCATTACGGCCACGGCCGAGAGGGATATCTCGGCTTGATTTTTGGCCGAGAATGCCGAGACCGAGACCGAGATCTCGGTCGGACCTTACTTCGGGGTTGCTCCTCGCTCTCGAATCCTGGAGCCTAACCATATTCTATTTTGGGGTTGGAATAGAAAATCATTGAAACAAGGACAAGGAAAATGAAACAAAAGAGTGTAGTGTGGTGGTTTAATCGTGATCGCTGGTGAGGTATCGCACCTCGGGGTCACTTTGGGCGCGGCCCCGCAGGCGCGCCAGGGCCGCGCGCCCCCGCGCGCTGCGAGCCGCCAGCCCGGCGCCCACCAGCGCCACCACGAGGAGGATTAAGATCACTACTGTTGCTGCTGAACCTGATCCTGTAAAAGGGTAGGTTTCTATTAAAAAATCTAAGGTACATACAACTAAGATTCAGTTACAACGGAAAACCCACCAGTTCCATATTATCTGAGAATACTCTACTCGTACATTCGTAGCATTAGTTGTAGCTGATAATAATTCAGTTTCCCGTTTGTAGCCAAAACGGATTCGTAGAGGTTAACATGCGGATGAGGTTGGCTCAGTACTGCAGTCCGAAAGATAGGTCTGAACTAAGAATTGGGTTATTTTCTGTTCTGCAGCAGTTCTGAAATACTTTCCGACTTATACTTTGTGTGTCTATGATACTGGCTTTTATCGAAACCGAGGAATGCGATGCAGTTTTCGATCCAAACCGTGAGCATTATTCGATTCAAAATGCTAATTTTAAAAGTAATTAACTTTCTAAGAGAAGTTAGTTGAGCTTGAGAAGCAATGTACTTCAAAATTAATCGTTAATTTTCACTTGACAATGACAGATCGCAGCCACTCACAATGTTTGGCAACTAAGCAGTGCACGCGTTACATTGATCGTTCGGAGGAAATAAAATTAATTGTACGGTCAATTTAATTATTTGTCAAATGTTAATACTTGAAAACCATTGCTAGTAATGCGTATTATTACTCGAGATGTTTGCGCCACGCCGGCGCGGCGGCGCCGCGCCGCGGGACCCACGCCGCCGCCGCCGCCGACGTTTTCAAAATCCACGCCGCGACAAAAATTTTGCGGAATAAAATCATTTGAATTACGCACCACGCTGATCATATTGGCATTAAACAAGAATATGCTTGCGAAATATCGACAAGCGGTTCCATCTGACCGAAATGCCACTTCTGGATTACAGATTTTCAGGCCTAAAGGAGATTAATACGTACCTACGAAAAAAACACACTACTCGAGTAGAATTGTTCCCAATTTTACAGATTTCTTTTACAGAATTCTATTATATTGTATTCTTCACATCGTCGATCTCACAGTGTCTGAAGACAAAACACTTCAATACATGCGTTCCACCCGTCGTGACGTACGGAGCCGAAACGTGGACACTGACGGTACGGCTGGTCCACAAGTTCAAGGTCGCTCAGCGAGCTATGGAAAGGGCTATGCTCGGCGTCTCTTTGCGGGCCGAATCAGGTCGGGTTGAATCAGAAATGAAGTTATCCAGAGTGATCGACATAGCCCATCGTGTTAGCAAGCTGAAGTGGCAGTGGGCTGGCATTATTAGCCGTAAACCCGACAACTTTTGGGGGAAACGAGTGGAGATCGCGTCTCGGCAAGCATAGTGTAAGACGCCCTCAGGCAAGGTGGAGCGACGATTTGCATAGGATGGCCGGCAGTAGCTGGATGCAAGCAGCCAATGAACGAAAACGGTGGCGTGAAATTGGGAAGACCTATGTCCAGCAGTGGACTGCGATAGGCTGATGATGATGGTGGATGTTTTTTCATTATCTACGTTAGGCCACCATAGGAGGCGTAATGACTGTCTATTAACTGATTCTATTAATTTAAGCGTTTGCCATGGATGATTTTGGGCTTCTTGAATAAGATATTTTTAGAGGAAAAAGGATATGTAAGCTAAAAAATTTGCATTTGAAAAATTTGCTGTCGCTTTGCACGGCTTAGAAATAGATAACTGCAGCTTCGCCTGATAATACCTAAGTAAAACTGACGAAAACAAGGTTTTTTTGTCCCATGTTTTCTCCTCCAAAAATAGACCAATTTGTAACAAAAAAATTTTCATAAGCATTTTAAGAAAGATGCTTCTCATCATGTCGGTATGTTTCCTGTTTTTGGACAGTATACGAAATATTTTTTATCAGTAAATTAAAACGCATTAAAAATTTGGCTATTTTTGCAGTTTTTGTAGGCTTGTAATAAATAATAACGTCAAACAAAGCAAAACACACCTACATGCGCGATGCAAAAATAGATTTTAAATGGAAAAAAAAAAATATTTTTTCGTGTGTACACCGATGTATGATGAGCAGTGTGGGCGATGATGGTACAAAGAGGTTGTAAAGCTGGGTATCTGTAGTATTTGAAATCTGGAGTACCTGTTGGGAATTCGTAGTATTGGGAACGTGTAGTATTGGGAATCTGTAGTGTTGGGTAGGTATTTGTAGCATTCGAAATCCGTATTATTGGGACTGACAATATCTGTAGTATTACTTCTTAGGGCTTGTCCATTAATCACATCATACGATTTTGGCCTATTTTAGACCCCTCATCCCCCATGGTGATACTTGGTGATATTTTCAGGACCCCCCCTAGCCAATATGACGTTTAATTTTTTTTCCAACTTAAGTAGTCCTTTTAATAACTTCAATTTACGTACTTTATTGCACACGTGATGGGAAAAAAACTTTTTTGCCAACTACGAGGTAAATGTCCGTGAAGTTTAAAAACTCAGTTCACTCAGGATATGACATCTGGTTATGTTTTAAAAAGTATGCTGTTCAACAGAGTGACAAAAAATTACACGTGATTTGTACGATGACCCCCCCTCCCCTATGGTGATAATTGGTAATTTTTTCTTATACAGTATGACGTGATTAATGGACAAGCCCTTATCTGTAGTATCGGAATCTGTACAATTGGGAATGTGTAGTATTGGGAATGTGTAGTATTGGGAATCTGTAGATGTGTAGACAAAATGTCACGACTCGACCCATTGCGAGTTAATAAAATAATTTTCGTACACGATAATTACAACAATTGTCGCATAAAATGCAATCTTATAATTTTTTTATGTGTTTATTTTTAAAATAATAAACTTGTCCTAAACTATATCTAGGTGTTTAATACCTTCTTATCCTTATATATGAACGTATAGGGCAATAACTCGACCTTGACGCCGGCGTGGCGCCGCCACGCCGGCAAAATATTGCGGCGCGCCGCCGCCGGCGAATTCTGTGCCGGCGCACACCTCTAATTATTACCCATTTTCGTAAAAGTCCGGGTCATGGACACTCACTGTATAAGCAAATTTTTCGAGTTCCTTGGATTTTCCACTTTTCTGGAAAAATCCCTCTTTCTGGCCAAGGCAAAACAAACAATTATAAAGCGTTAATGTACATACGTACCTTCTGATTTTTCTCTGACTATTTTCTGGCTGGCATGTTGTTTCGGAGTACTATGCGGGCCCTGAGTTGTTATTACTTTTGTGGTCGTAACTACTGACCTAGTAGTCAGTTTGACTGTAGTCATCTTTGCAACTGGCGTAGTTGTTTTAACAACTAGTTTAGTAGTTGGTACAGTTGTTTTAGGACTAGCTTTCGTAGTCGCTCTTGTAGTAGTAGTAGGTTTAGTAGTAGTTGTTTTAAGGGTAGTCGTAGTAGGTTTAAGGGTAGTAGTTGTAGAGGTAGTAGTGGTAGAGGTAGATTGTGTAGTTGGTGCTATCAACTTTTCTGTTCTTGGAGCATCTGAGGGGTTTTTCATTGTGGTTGTGTCATCGTCGTATCTATTAGCTGTAATAGAAATAACACCAAGTTAGTCAGTTCACGTGTAGTGTAGCCCCAACCTATTCAATCCTGTATAGCCGCAACCTAATTGAAACTTGATTCCATTCCTAATAAGGAATAAGGAACCTATATTAATTAATCTAAATTAAAGTCATAAAACGTTGGGCTCAGATTACTGTAATTCCAGATACTTCCTAGGAACACCCACAAACATTACCTTGAACCGTAGCCTTACATGGTTATCCCTTATTTACTTAATACATATGATTTTAGTATAAAAAGCCTTGTTTCACAAAAAAATATATTCAGTTTTACCTCAGACTTCGTTGTATCATTTACTACGTCAAACCACACCTCACACGTTTTTGTGTTTATCGTATAAACAAATCCAATAATTCGTAAATGGTAAAACGGAAAACCAGTGCCTCTGGTGACATTTTAACTATCCACCGCTATTTCATCTAAGTTTCAAAGCATTCTTCGGCTTCTTAAAACAAATGCACTTACGAGAGGCCGGATTGAAGACACAAACATCGAGGAAGTCGGCACAGCAATCGCTGTCGCTGATACAGGAAGTGCTGCAACCGCAGCCGCGGTGAGGAGTCTGTTGCTCGGAGCAACGACCCGCGCAGGAGTCCGCTTGAAGATTAACAATAAATCAATTTAAACTCTCGCGATTATCATCTCTGCCTCTGTCTACCTGCGACCACGGGTCACGTCATGCCCGAAACCTTTCTTTTACTCTGAAGTCTGATCTGAATACAAGTATTATTTGATCATAATAGTTATGCAGAAAACAACCAACTTCGATTTTTTGACAATGCAGAAAGCAACCAAACTAAGTCAGATTGACAAAAAATTGTAGTTGATCGCTTTCTGTATAACTACGGTCAATTGACCATAACAACCAACTTCGATTTTTTGTCAATGCAGAACGCGACCAAACTCAATGTATTAAAGCTTAAGTCAGATTGACAAAAAAAGTTGGTCGTTTTCTGTATAACTATGGTCAATTTCTTTCAAGTGAGTGTTGTAGATACGAGTTTGAGTAAGTGCGAGTATAACTTGTGTAGTTTTCTATCGGTCTTTATTTTCAAAACTGTAAAATATATATATATAAAATAAAATCTAACTAACCCAACCTATATCTAATGTAGTTAATGTTAAATGCGCACGTTTTCACTCTATCTTGTCATTGCATGTTGATTGCATTTTTGTGGACATCTTTTATTGGCTTTTTGCTTTATAAATCCACAAAGAGATGCTCTCGACGGGATTCAAACCCGGACCTTCGCCTTCGCAGTCAGGGTCAGTTCCGTTTGAGCTAGGGATTCCGTCGATGACAAGAGTTATAGAACAGCATGATAATAATTTATGTACAAGTAAACATTACACTGATTACGAACGTTTCGGTAGCCTTTGCCCAAACTGGGTCATTTTTGGTTTGGGAGCAGTAAACAACCCAAACGGCATAATGGCAATCTCACAGGGTCCAATGCTTGTTATTGTAAAAGGTGTATTTTTAAGTTTGTTGGAAACAGAATAACACAGCCAATAGCATCCCTTTTTAGGGTTCCATAGTAACCCTTACAGTTTCGCCATGGCTGTCTCTATGTCTGTCTGTCCGCAGCTTAGCTCAGTCACCGTAGAAATTTGCAATTTGATGTAGGCAACTGGGTATACTTAAATACTTATACATATTAGTTACGCCGACGATGTGGTAGCATAAAATATAGAAAAACATTTTAATTTTCGGTTACCTCTCCTACATGTACAGTGGGTGTAAACTTTTTTACTGAAATTCTGTAGTGTGTGGTATCCTTAAATAGGAATCTTAATAGGAATAAGGATAGTTTTTTACTTTAAACCAGTTTTTTTTATTTGCTGCTTTTTTCTACTGAATAGCTTGTTGGTCAAACATTATAATTATGGCTACGAGTTGTGAATGAGTCAAATACTCACGTATGTCTTCAGCCGGGGTAACGGCCGTAGCAATAGCATCTTCACACTGAGACCCCGACAGGATGGCCACGTCGTCGATGGCGATATCGCTGGTGAAGCTGGTGCCTCGGATACCTTCGATCACTATCTGGAAACCATCGGCATAATGAATGTAGAGTCAAGGGCATTGATATATACAGGTTGGAGCGGAAGGACGATCCTCCCCGCTACCGACCGAGTCTACCAACCATTACGATGATATTTCAGTATGGGACCAACTTCGAAAACATACATGGAAAGTAGACTTTTCCAAATTTCGATCCTATTGAATCCTTACTAAACATTCATTTTGTATGAGGGGTTAAATTTATTAAAGATATTGCGATATTGGTTAGCCGCTAAGTATTGTTTGTTCCTTTCACTCTTAAAGACATATTAATAAGACCGAAAGAGCAAACAATACTTAGCGGCTTGCTAAGTTAGAAGTCGTTTATGAAAAAGAGGGTAGGTATCTACATTGATTTAAGTAAAAGGGGTAGATATGGTACCAGGCGCACGAAAGTGTGCCATCGAATACAGGTCCCGGGACCTGTTTTGAATCAGTCGTGTGATGGCAGCCCATGTGTCAACAGCTTGTCAAGATCCAAAATCTCTGTAACGAATATTGGCTTAAAAGCGATAATCATGCCGTGCTGTGCCTTTTTTCAGTGCTTTAACAGCTCAAAGCATAAAAACAAAACTCACGGAATCACTTTTCATGCGTAAGTACTGTTTATAATTTAATAATATATTTTTAGGCAATTCAAATTTTAAATGATTCTTGTTTTTGAGTGAGAGAAACAGATATATATCTAATATATACGAGAGCAACACGTACATCGTCACGCAATAACGTCAGCAAATAAATCTTGATCAACATGTATTTTTAGTTCCTGGGCTCCTAGTAAAACAAATATAACAAAGTCTATTTTGCAATATTTATTTTATACATAAAATTAATAGCTTATACGTATGTTTAGGTTTGGTTGTAGCATAACAATTTAATACACGTACAGATTTCCTGCCGACGAAGTATGGAAAGATAAGTGGCTCGCAGTCGTACGCAAGCAAAGAAAAGACCCAGAGTGGACATCTACCAAACAGTAGAATATGTTCCATACATTTTATACCGGAACATATTTATACTACCAGCAAAGGCAGACGACGAATAACAAAAGGCGCTATTCCGTACTTTCGGGTAATCGTGGTTTTGTGCACTTTATTTTATCTTGAATACATTTATAGAATATAGCCAATCAAAACTTTGATGGACCAATCACAACTATTTTTTCAACAAGCGTGCTCGTAACGTAGGTATTATTGAACCGCTTTATGGCTCATAATCCAATATCCGTACTTTTTCATTACATTACTGTCCTGGTGCGGTAATAACATAACCCGACCAAGTTAAACATACTTTACATTTTGTTGTATTTTCTTTATGTAAATTATGGCCTTAAAGTAATGAACAAGAATAAAATAAAAAGATTGAACGTAAATTTCGGATAGTATCTAAGTAAGTAGTAATTACCTAGCAACAAAGGTTAGTAAAAGTGTTAATTTAAGTCAGTTATTCCTCGCAAATGTGTTGAAAAACGTCGTCGGTAGTACACATTAAACTAGTTTAAGCGGACAAAATAACGAAAAGCTATTCTAGAGTATCGACCGGAATATCAAATATGAGTATCTTCATGATTTGATTTCTAAAATCAATTTATATTTTTGAGCCTTTTCGTACGTTGTCACTATGGTACTTCACTTAAATTCCTTGATCATCCATACACCATACCTAACTTAATTTATAGCTTTTGTTGTTTTATTGTTTTTTTACTTCGTTGTTTAATGGGAACCGATGAACATGTTGGAATTCTTCGATATTTTTAGGGTTCCGTAGCCAAAATGGCAAAAACGGAACCCTTATAGATTCGTCATGTCCGTCTGTCCGTCTGTCCGTCTGTCACAGCCAATTTACTTGGAAACTATAAATGCTACAGTAACGAAATTTGGTAAGGATATGTGTTGTATGAACCGCTACAGGAATGTGATACTAAATTGTAAAAAAAACGATTGGGGTGGGGGCCCTCCATACATGTAACTGAGGGATAGAATTTTTTTTTTAGTTGTACATAAGCGTGTGGGGTATTAATAGAAACGTCTTTGAAAATGATATAAAGGTTTATACATCACATTTTTATTTAAGCAAATCTTTTTCGAGATATCAGGTCTCAAAGTCTGAAAAATGTGTCCCCCCCCCTCTATTTTTTAAACTACGCGATATAAAATTCTGAAAAAAATATATGTTATGCACATTAATAAACTCTATCAACGATTTTTGGTTTGATAAAATTATCTCCTATAGTTTTTGAGGTAGGTTGATTTAACTGTATTTTTTTAATAATAAATTGATAATGGTACGGAACCCTTTGCGCGCGAGTCCGACTCGCACTTGGCCGGTTTTTTTTTCTGATTTGTTGACATTCTTCGTGTTGTTTATCGTTAATTTTGTATATGTCACATAATAACCTTATTTTACATTTATTTGAGCCCATATAATATAAGAAAATATTTGAATAAAGGAGAGAATAATAATATTCCTTTATATTTAATAAATGATAACACCATCTTCACTATTAAACCATCTTTCATTTAATTCTGTTTCATCATGAAATGAGTAGGTATATGTTACTCTTATTGTTATTGTCGGTTCTACGGCTAATATGGCCAGCCCACTGCCACTTCAGCTTGCTAATACGGGTAAACGAGTTCTTGAGTGGAGACCGCGTCTCGGCAAGCGTAGTGTAGGACGCCGTCAGGCAAGGTGGAGCGACGATTTGCGCGGGATGGCTGGCAGGAGCTGGATGCGAGCAGCCGAAGATCGAGAACGGTGGCGTGAAATTGGGGAGGCCTATGTCCAGCAGTGGACTGCGATAGGCGGATGATGATGATGATTGTTATTGACTTTTGTTTTCCGACGCTACCGAACTAAAGGTAAATGGCGTAATTCCGATGATACCACGGGCGTCGTAGTCGGTCCAGTATAAGGGAGACCCAAATAACCGTAGTAAATGTATGCAACCAGAGGTCAGCCCTTGAAATTGACAATATCTAATCCTAAAACTCGGTAAGCGATGTACCAGGAGTAGCGGGATTGTTAGAAATATTAAGATTAGAAAGAATATGCAGATAATGTCTTGCTTACACTAAGATCTAATTGCTATGTATGTCTCTGTTGCTCTATGTGTATTGCGCAAAATATGGGGGTCTCGTTTGCACAACCGCATATTTCGTATTATTTTATCTCTATTACGCATTGTGCACATAGACATTACAGTAGTGTGTAGTATTTGCAACGGTGTGGGTGCGGGTATCGCTTGCCGTGTTGACAAACTATGAGCGTCACTCATCTACCCCTTTTACTTAAATCAATGGGTATCTAACTATAAATTGTGAAGAAAAAATTGTAAAGATCTAGAAATATTTCATTTGGCTATTTATCATCAGCCTATCATAGTCCACTGCTAGACGTAGGCCTCTCCTATTAACTATGCGCATGGACGCATTAGGAGGTAAATGCCCATAATCGCCACGCTGGGCAAGCGGATTTGCGATCGCAGTAATGTGTCCACTCCACTATGATGACGCTGCTGACCATCATCAATCTTTTATCAAATAATGGTCAGTGACACTTCAATCCCTTAGTGGGTTAGTCTACTCTATATTATTTATATCTGTTTGTCTATTACTAACTTGAAAATTATCGGAGACATCTTTAAGGTACGACACGTTTCTGAACCAGTTGTCGCCCTGGTTTCCCCACTTCTCGAACAGGAGGTATTGGTCCTTCGTATCATTTTCGTCTAAGATCTGGTCTTTCTGGCTTTCCGGGATTTGGTAGACCCTTAGGCCGCCGATGGATCTGGAACAGAAATAGTTATTAATTATTATAGACTGGGAGAGGTCTATAGTAGGATTGTAGATTGTAGACTTTTAAGTACCTACCTAAGTTAAATTGGTGCGATTACTGCAATTTTAGTAAAATATTTGGAGGAACTTATTTCCGGAGCAGCCATACTCACATCTAACAGTTTGCTTGCCGCAAAACTATCTGGTGACTGAACGATACTGAAGATGTGATGCTATCTGTGTTAAACTTGTTAGCTTCTGGTAAGAATGAGAGAGACAGTATCTCTCGTCGAACCAATCTAAAGTATAGAACAGAAGGCCGCGAGTATCGAACATTTAGGACATACATCTCTGTCACACCAATGGCGCCTGCGTTGGAGTAACAGAGACAGATGCACCAAACAGAGACCGGAGCCGTTGTTTTACAAAAACCTCGAAATAGCGCAATATTTTTAAATGTTTTATACTCTTTATGTATGTACTACTAAATATGTTATATTATTTACAATATCATATTTTTAAATTACTCCATTAACTTAGAATTTATTTACCGAAGAACGAAAAAAGAACCGTTATTTTTGTATGAAGAAAATAACGGTTCCGGTCCCGGGCCCCAAGTTTACGAAATTCAAAGTTCGCAGTAGGCCTACGAACCTACACACTCGCTTAAACGTTAAACGGTCTAGATCGTAGTACCTACTCGAATATTTTTATCCTGTTCTTTGTAAATACACCGCAAATGCGGTAGTACAGTGTATTCATTCTTACTTGTCTTATCATGTAAACAAACCACAGACCAAGTAAAACAAACAAAACGTCAACGATGATCAAAAGACAATCACTAGTGATTAGAAATGTCGATATAATGAAATGTCAGCGATAATTTCACTGCTTAGGTTAGGTACGCAAATAGAGGATTATCGATTTTACATCGTCTGTCAGGAAGAGAATTAATTCGTATAAGATGAAGTGAGAGAAATTTATTAACTAAATATATGAACAAAGAAATGATTAAATCTAACTTAAAAAATAACTAAACTTAACTTACAAAAATAACTAAACTTAACTTAAAAAACAATGAAAACTAACTATAAAATAAAAACCTTAAAAGCAACCTACAAAAGTATACCTACAACCTACACGTCCACCTCCAAACCTTCCCCCGGTGGCAAGGTGCCCATGACACAGGCAGCATTCCCGCGCTGTATCGCAATTGCGAGCCTCTGCGCGAGAAAACTGTCTGCTCGCAGGTCCCCCGTTGCCTCCCTTAGGCGTTTCCCAACCTCTTTAAGGAGCCTGCGAGCACCCTTGCCCCACGGGCCGAGTGTCTCGACGCCAACAGCTGCGAACTCGTAGTTGGCGCCGAGACAGCTGTATTTATTACATTTCGACCGCTCTCGCGCGTCCGCCGCCGACCCGGCCTGTCGACTGGTGGCTGAAATGTAGGACGCCGCCAGCGTGTCAGCGCAGGTGGCGTCCCACACCAGCGCACGACCCATCCTCCACGGGATCAACGTCATCCCGTCCGGGCGCTTGCCATCATCCCGCACTATTCGTGGTTCCAAAAACGCGGGGACGTTGACGCTGACGAGAGCCCTTCTGATGATGTCGTTGATCTCGGAGTGGCGTGACAGACGGCCGGCGCCCGAGGAGCACGAGAGACCATGGTACCCGTATTGATCGACCGCAGCCCCACAAGAATAGCAGCTGTGGTCCGCGCAGATTCCGACCCCAAGGCGGAGGCCGACGGCAATGCGTATATTTAGTACTTGGGTCGATTAAGGTACCCGTGTGGGGTGAAGGGTACGCATTTAGCCAGTGGCCAGATTCTGGCTTGGATACGGCCAGGGTCGCGTTTTATAAAGTTACAATTTACAATTTCGCTGTTTGCCTCTCTTTCTAGCCAATATGTGCGTGCGTTAGAGAGGCAAACAGCGAAATTGTAAATTGTAACTTTATAAAACGCGACCCAGAAGTCTCGCAAGATCCCTGCCCGTGGAAGTGGCTACAAGCGTACTTAAAGTGGCTGCGGAGGCTATGGTGTCCCAGGCTCTTTGCCTGTCAGGCGTGGACGGTAGATTTGGGTTCGGCCCGGAGAGCCAAGCATTCATGGCTCCATCCAGACACGCAATCTCGCAGTTAGTGCCCACAGGGGCTTTAAGGATTTTCCCTGCGAGATTTGACGTGCTGTGGATAGAAGACAGGAATGCTGGCAAGGCAACACTTGCTACGTTCCGAGTCCCCAAACCGCCAAACCTTATTGGCAAGCATGCTTGAGTCCATGCTTGCTCGCTAAGTCGAACGTTAAGAACGGCTTCAATTTGGGATTTCAGACTGAAGTCTAAAGGATTTATCAAATTGGGGAATTTCCAAATAGGACAACAGCGGAGGAGGTAAGTAAATTTTGGAATAAGTAAACAGGATTTTAAAAGGACTAAAGCACAATGGCTATTAATTTTGACAAGGCGATCCGAATGAGATTTGAATGTCGAGATTGACTTATCTAAAAGAGAAGGTATAGCCTCATCAAATATGGGCGCACCGAGTAAATATAGGTTATCTTTTGTCATAATTTTGATATCCGATGCTACGTTATTAAAATTTTGAATTATTTGTAACACACTCTGTGGCTCTATGTTATCCGAAATGTATAATTCACATTTATTAAGATTCAATTCGTATAAGATTATATCAAAAACTATGGTTAAATTTCGAGGATTTTTCTCTGTCGCTCCAACGAAGGCGCCACTAGTCATGAGAAAAATCACATGAAGTGCACCCGTAACGAACAACGTGAAGCGAAGTAGCGAAACGAATGACGTTTGACGTGAAGATTTTATTCAATATTCAATAGACAACTAAGCACTGCCAGTCTTTGAATAAAATAAATATTGAAATCAATTACAAAAACCGGCCAAGAGCATGTCGGGCCATGCTCAGTGTACGGTTTCGTAGTTATTCAAAAACGGCTGGGCCGATTATGTTCGAAATAGTTTTATGCCAGCCCGCTATTCATGATTTTTTTTGGACCTTTGGTTCAAAAGTTAGAGGGGGGGACAATTTTTTTTCATCTGGAGCGATTATCTCCGAAAATATTGACTTTAGAAAAAAACTTTCTTAAAAGCCCCTTTTTCTTTTTAAGAGACCTATTCAATGATACCCCACACTATACGATTTCAGCAAATAAAAAAATCACTCGACATCACCAATTGGGGGGGAGGAGGTACCCGAAATTTTTTTTTTTTACTTTTTATTGTATCACTTTGTTGGCATGATCAATATGTATACCTGTACCAAATTTCAGATTTATAGTATTAACGGCCACTGAGCTAAGTATGCTGCGGAAAGACGGACATAGCGAAACTATAAGTATGGGTTCCGTTGTTGCCATTTTTGCTACGAAACCCTAATAAATTTTGGTAAATTACTGCAATTTATTTTAATTGCATTTTCCTCGAGTTGTACTTTAAGTATTAATATCGATATACTGACATGCCAACATTATGGTACATAGACAATCTAGACATCGCAATGTCACATCAATGTCAGATGTTTTTAAAGTTATCCGACCGTAACAGCATTTATTGACGAAAATCTTTACAGAAATGATATTTTTCAGTGCTTTTTTGAGTGATTATAATACTTTATGAGTTTAATTAAGTATGCAACAACATTTGACTTGATGATTAATGTGTAATTGCAGAGAAAAGTGTGATAATGTTTTCAAAAAGTGTTTGTTTACATGATAAGACAAGTAAGAATGAATGCACCTTAGGTACGTATCTGCAAAAAAATGGTCTCCCATGGTAACAACTAACAAATATGTAGGTATATATTGAATGACAACTATAAGTCCAAGCAATAAGAATCAGTTACTATTAACACATAAAAGGAAAAACCATACAGTATCATGTGTTCTGCTTGGAAATTCTAGGGGGTTTCCCACACAAAAGAGCTGGGCACTCTAAAACCAGCTTAAAACGGGATAGGTTGAACTTTGATTGAGAACCGCATTCATCATCATCATCAGCCTATGATAGTCCACTGCAGGACGTAGGCCTCTCCTATTAACTATGCGTAGAGACGCATTAGGAGGTAAATGCCCATAATCGCCACGCTGGGCACGCGGATTGGCGATCGCAGTAATGTGTCCACTATGATTACGCTGCTGCCCGTCATCAATCTTTTATCAAATAATGGTCAGTGGCACTTCAATCCCTTAGTCGACTCTTACGACACCCGCAGGAGGAGTTGGGGTGGTGACAAATGTATTCTTACTGCCGTCACCACACGGCAAAAAAATGAAAGAGTGCCTATAACATAATCTTACCTGCCATACATGTGGTAGAAGAACGAGAAGCAACCATTCTTCTCCAATCCACCGGCATACACCGGGGATATCAGACGCGCTGTATCGTTTACAGATTTTGAGGAGCTTTCGATATACATGTAGTAACCTGAAAGTAAGTAAAAAGAAGATGAAGATAGTTAACACGTTCGACGCCGGTGACACAGCGTGTGTGACCAACAAAATCTGATTCCTATGCCAGTGACATACATACGTGATCAGAGTAAGTAACCGTATTCTTATGCCGCTATCATAAATCAAGTTCTTCTTACTATGCCAGTGCCATAGAAATACGTACGTTTTTGACACAAGTGGCATAAGAGTACAACCTGTTCAGTCACACATGCGTGTCAATGGCATAGGAGTTCTATCAGATAATTTCGATCTTCATAGTATTAGCACTTAGTGAAACAGTACTTGAGGCGAACGTGTTAACTACTTTCCTGTATACTGTCACGTCTAAATTATGTGTACATTTTAGATCGTATGCCCATGGCACAAGGATCAATGTCGTTAACATCTTCCGGCTACCACGTGACAGGCATAGCCTAGTGTGGAGTGGAGCCACAAGATATTGTCATTATTGTATAATAAAGGTTTTCTGGAATATTGTTTTTAGGGTTCCGTAGCCAAACTGGCAAAAACGGAACCCTTATTGTTTCGCCATGTCCGTCTGTCCGTCTGTCCGTAGCATAGCTCAGTGGCCGTTAATACTAGAAATCTGCAATTTGGTACAGGTATACATATTAAACATGCCAACTAAGTGGTACAACGTAAAGTAGAAAAAAAAATTTTTTTCCGGGTACCTGGTTTTTTTTTATTTGCTGTAATCCTATAGTGTGGGGTATCATTGAATAGGTATCGTAAAAAGAATAAGTGTCTTAGAAGAAAGTTTTTTTCTAAAGTTAATATTTTCGGAGATAATCGCTCCAGAAAAAAAAATGTGTCCACCCCTCTAACTTTTGATCCGTAAGTCCAAAAAATATGAAAAAATCATGAATGGCTTATAAAATACTTTAAAATGAAACTATAAATTTCGAACATAATCGGCCCAGCCGTTTTTGAATAACTACGGAACCCTACACTGAGCATGCCTCGACATCTCTTGGTCGGTTTTTTTTAAATATATTTTTGAAGCCAACATGACTGACCAGTGGTATTTTTCATTTAATTTTCAAATCACTTAATAAACCACTATTGATTTGATTGAGACAGCTAAAATAAAATAAAAGAAAATATATAGCAAATTCAACGCAACGGAGAGTTGTCGAATTTGCGGACGATTGTGGTAGACACACGTATTTGAGTGGCTTAAGGTTGTAGTATCTTCGAAACATTAAGTACAGATGTCGCTAGTGATTAGTTTCACAATACCATTGACTAAATTCGCTGTGATTCACGGAAGGTCGTCTGGTGTAATTGGAAGCACGTTGGACCGGCAATCCAGGAAGCTGGTTCGAATCCCGTGACAACCAGAGTCTTTCGCAGTTGATTTTTTCTATGGTAAGCACATCTGTTACGACATTGTGGGTAAAAGGAAATAGTTTTAAATACCCACCTTGTTTATCAGCCCCATAAGTATGGTCAAAAGCGGGTCCCGTGAACAGGAAAGCGCTGGGCGTCTTCCTATTGATTCGCGTCCAGTCGAAGTCGTGGCGGGAATCCTGCGTCCACCCGCACAGGGTCGCGGATTCGAAGTCGCAGCTTAGTTCTACGTCTGATGCGTCTGGAGGAAGAGGGTATTATTATTATTATTGATGTGTTGGGCCAATCTGTGCCGCTTCGACCAATCGTTGATCTATTGTGGCGGCCCTTTGTATTTTAAAGGTTGTTACTTATACCCGAGAAATTTCCAGATTCTTTGGGATGTAATGCTGTGTACCTCATATGGTTGCAGTATGTGCCTACCTAGGTGGATACTTCTTTTATGCATTAATGGTCCGCAGAAGCAGAGGATATGCATCGCAGTTTCTTCCTCTTCCTGGCAGAACCTGCATAGTGTTTCTTGTTTCTTACCCATTAGAAACATGTGTTTGTTCAGTTTGCAGTGGCCGGTCAGGAAGAGGGTAACATATCATCAGCTTATCTCAGTCTACTGCTGGATGTTGGCCTCTCCTATGCGTATAGACGCCACGCTGCACTGGGCAAGCGGATTGGCGATCGCAGTAATGCGTCCACTATGATGACGCTGCTGGGCAGCAGCGTCATCATAGTGGACGCATAGGTGCACCATCAATATTCTATCGAAGAATGGTCAGTGACACTTCAACCCCTTAGTCGGCTCCACGTCGGCTCTTACGACACCCGCGGGAAGACTTGGGGTGGTGACAAAAGTATTCTTACTGCCGTCACCACACGGCTAAAGTGGGTAAGGTAAAGTAACAATCTAATAATTCAGTCGCAAAACTCACAAAAAAGCTGGCTCATAATTTATAGAATTCGCGGTAAATGTGAGTTGCTGATACTGTGTGATCGGGCATTCAGTTAATGATCGAGCCAAGAGTATGTATGTGTGTACATAAATTCTTTATTGTACACAAAACACAGGTGAAAATACACATATAACAATTAAGATAGGTACAAAGATGAACTTATCCATGTAAGGGATTTCTTCTAGTTCACTTTTCAGCAAATGAGTCAGCTACAGGAATCAAGAGAGTGAGTGAGGAGTATTTGTAGCTCGGAAGTACAATCGTAATCGTATTGTCCATTTAATTACCTGCTACAGATGTTGCCATCCAACTTCAGACCCTTGCAGTAGTCGAGGACTGCTGACGTGCACTATAATACAGATGTTGAGCCAGTCCTTCTTGAGGCCCAGCAGGGAAATGCCTTTATCAATTGGATTACCTGCTGCAAATACTTCAGTCTCTGAAGTTCAATTCAGACCATTTCTGTAAAGAAAGTCGTGGATCCAGTGTGTTCTGTCATGCAGAAAATATTGAGCCAGATATTTTTGTGAAGGCAGGATGATACCTATTTCTTTATGCTACACAGGTAGGTCCCATTCCATTTGACACTGTCGTAGCAGAGAAACGCGCTGACATCTTAATGTAGAAAGCAGTACGAGTATTTGCTATGAAACTCTATAGCAAAAAACCGTCTTTTGTCTAGAACTTAAGGCAGTATTTTGCTTTGGAGTTTCTTAGTAAATACTGCTTTCGCACTAAGACGGCAGCGCAGATCCAGTACATCCTGGTAAGCAGACGTTGAGCCAGGTATCCTTGAAGGCTGTTGATACGTTTCTCTATTCAATTACCTGGTACACAGACCGGTATGGTCCCATTCCACTTCAGACCATCGCAGTAGAGAGTCGCCGATCCAGTATGTCCTGGCATGCAGAAAATATTGATCCAGGCATTCTTGTGGGTCGGCATGATGATTGCATTCTCTATCGTTGGTATCGGGCAACCACTACCTGTAAATAAATAAAAACATAATATTTGGTTCGTATCGTATTTTTTTAGAAGTCACTTGGTTTCTCGTCGTTTCATTTCCTAAAGATGTTGTCGTTCGGATTCTGATGATACTTTAACTATGGCTTTCAGTAGAACGGGTCTGTTGAGGTCCGAAGTAGTGTCATTAGTTGTGTATTGAAAACAAAGTGTTGTGGAATAATAAGAGCCAATTTTAACAAATTGGTAGACTCAGCCTGTTCTAGTAAAGAAAGCTATCCTTTACTGAGTAAAGTTATACACGCATGTAAACAGGCAATCTCTTTTTAATATCATAGAATATCACTGTCGCTCTACCTCTCTATCAGGAGTCTTTCTAGTTAATGTGACCTTACATGTTATAAATTAATATAATGCTTTAAACTCTCAAACGTCAATTGGTATACCCTGTGTCTTTCTAGAAGGACACACCTCCTAATGTCACTTTATGACTTGGTTTTACACCTAGGTCTTCCTTGTCAAAGTCACCTTGGTAGAAACATTGAAAACCATCTCGCGCATGTTTATTTGGTGCATTCCACGAAAAAGTCTCGACTTGAAACAAATAGCCTCAGTTTGATGCTGCTCGCTCTGAGGCAACAAGCTGAGACGACACGCCTCGAGCTGATCCGTAGCTGTTGCCTCATGAGCGATCGTCTCCACTAAACACACTGCTCGGACTGAGGCGCCTTTGAGCACGGCACAGAGACGGACAAAATATAGCTTGGCTCGCGGCGACGAATATGCCTCGCGTCGCGGCGTGCCTCAGATTGAGGCAGCGTCTCCACTCCGCTCGACCCGAGGCTGCCTCTAGTGGATACGCGGCTTTAGATGTACTCGAAGAACTGCGTCATGTAACCGACATTCTCTTGGAATGTACCATTCGTCGAGTAGTCTTTTGCGTACTCACGGACACAGACAGGCCTGGGCATATCCCAGCGACCCCTAACGCAGGAGGCGTACTTGTCCCCCACGAGCTGGTATCCCGAGTTGCACTCGAAGCGGGCCATGCGCCCGCGCTGCTTCAGCCTCGCTACTCCGTGCGCGATCAGGGGCCGCGGGCAGGTGACCCCGGTTTTCATGCTGCTCAATTCTGGAATGTAGAAATATGAATAAGATTTGGGGGAGAATTTCCACAGACATTGCCCAACGAATTGGCATTGCCATTCAGCGAGGTAACGCAGCCAGCCTTATGGGCACTTTGCCCAGTGACAGCGATGTGGGAGACATTTGTATATACAGTTTAGGTCCCCGTAGTCCTTAAGGTAGCTAGGCTTAGTTTAGCATAGTATAGTTTTTGTTTTTGATCAGATCACAACACAACATCTTATCTCAGTTCCCTGCTGGACGTAGGCCTCTCCTATGAGTATAGACGCATTAGGAGTTAAATGTTCATAATCGCCACGCTGCGCAGTAATGTGTCCACTATGATGTTGATGACGCTGGTGCCCATTATCAACCAAAGAACGGCCAGTGACACTTCAATCCCTTAGTCGACTCTTACAACACCCGCAGGAAGATTTGGGGTGGTGACAAATGTATTCTCACTGTCGTCACCACACGGCCACAGTCAATAGATCACGAAATGTATTCCACAAGCATTTTTTTAGCTCCACCTGTCCCATTGGCAGTCTGTCGTTAATCGAATAGGTACTGCGAATTTTTGATCCATTTTCGATTGAGTGATATTTTGTAGATATCGCAGATCGCAGACCTATTTATATCGAAACAGTATTAATTAAAAATTCATTTATTTTTCATCCCACTTGCTGTCTAAGCGCGCCATTGCTTGCGTGCGTAGCGGGAGGAATAGAAAAGTGAAATTCCCTAGGGAGTAATAGAAATGTCAGTACGTCATTTAATAATATTATGTCTTAAAACTTATTTTTTTGTCGGCAAGTGTGATGAAAAACATTGTCATGCATCACGGTTGGCAAGCGGAATACTAACTCGAGTCATAAAAGCCCTCCGTCTAACGGCGTTAGACTTCTAAAACATCATCATCAATCATCATCATCATCATCAGCCGATTGACGTCCACTGCTGGACATAGGCCTCCCCCAGAGAGTTCCACAAAGATCGGTCGTGAGCTGTTCGCATCCATTGGACACCCGCAACCTTTACCAGGTCGTCGCTCCATCTTCTAATACTCTCGTTAGTAATTCCGTACTTACCTCCCTTGATGTGTGCAATGTACTATTTTGCCACGTGGTCGCAGGCAGGCAAGGTACCTGCCAACGACCACGTCATGCCCGAAACGTCAGGATAATGTTTAACGTAAGTTTACGCCATTAAATCCCGTTTGTCGTAAAAATAAGAGTGATAAACTATAATCGTGAAACTTTAAATCAAATATTCCACCATTTCCTACACAATCTTGTATTGTTAATGCTAAAGATACTACTAAATATATTATTATCATCATCAGCCTATGATAGTCCACTGCTGGACGTAGGCCTCTCCTTTTAATTATGCGTATGGACGCAAGGAGGTAAATGTATGTATATCAAAGCTGTTCGTAAATGTTGCGTTTGAAAGCGGTCTGAAAAAATACTGGATTTATATTACATATTCACATAATATAAAAAAAAACATCATTTATTTCCGTGTAGCAAGAAATATATACTGTAAATCTATATATATAATTATATATATATATGTGTGTACTAATACTGTTTAATGTTTAAATTAACACTAATGTGTACACTAATACTGATTAATGTTAATTAGTAAGTACCTAGTTTTCTCTTATAACACTAAGTTTTAGTTATAGTAAGTTTTTAGTTGTTTACATTCTCTTTAAATTGTTTTGCTTGAGGTGTTTACCTTTAAGTGGTTGTGACATACCTCCCTATATGTTTTAGTTAGTAAGTTTTGAATGTATTGATGTCAACAATCGTTGGTGAACCTTAAATAAATAAAATAAATAAATAAATAAATGTCCATAATCGCCACGCTGGGCAAGCGGATTGGCGATCGCAGTAATGTGTCCAGTATATTATTATATACTATAAAATATTAAATGACAAATATAATCCCTTCCCGATTATTACTTACATAAATTGTTTTTATTGATTATAAAATAAATCTTTCCGCTGTTTTCGACCGCAGGCATCCGACGGAAGTTCCCTCATTGCGTCCGCCCGATAAAAATGTTACAATGACATTTATTTTGACGACCGTTTTTGCAAAGATTAGTTGCATTATCTTAATCAACTAGTAGACTGTCCTGAAAGGAGACCTTCGGCTTTCGGCCGATACCGTAATGGTACTCTTACATTGCCGTTACAAAGTGTTATATTATATGTATAACATCCTTGACATTCTAATACCTATTCTATAACATTGTCCTTTAAAATATTTTTTTATACCATTATATAACGGAAATAACATCCAATATGGGACTATAACATCTTCTACCTTCAGCCTTACGGGTGGGTTTTCGGATTATGAAGAAACCTCAGCTCACCTTTAGGCCCCCGTCCTTACAAAGCTTGGTTTCCGGCCTTTGAAATAATCTAAGATCACCGTTAGGCCTCCAGCCTTATGAAACTTGGTATTTCAGAACCCTTAGGCCCCCGCCTAATAACTAAGGCCTCCTTACAAAGCTCGGGTAAGCTCGCCTTTAAGTAGATAAATTTAAGGTCACTGTGAGCCTCTCGAGTCTCTCGACTCTCGGCCTTACTTAAAGCTCAGCTTTCAGCTTTTGCTGAAATTTAAGGTATCCATTAGACCTGGCCCCCGACTCGATTTTCAACTTCGTAGATAACTAAAGTAACCGTTAGGCCTCCACCCTTACTAGAAGCTCGGGTTTGGGGTTTTAAAGATATCAAAGGCAAGTAACCCCTTCCCTTCGGCCCTTAGGTTAGTAGCCACTACAACAATACTAAGCTAGGTATTCATGCTTGTCATATAATTTATAGAATATAATATTTCTGACTGCGCAACTTAAACATTTAAAGGTAATTGTGCTGGATTTCGTTATATCTGACATTTTTTTTATTCCCGCTCAAAGATACTTTACTTAACTCCTTAAATTTTCTAAGAAGTATGTGAAAAATCGAGTTGAAATTAAATCAGTAACTTCGGATAATACCTTTAAATGCATATTGGTACTATAAACCAGATAAGAAAACGAGAATTTAAAAAAAAATAGTACCGTAAAACTACCCAATTATAGTCCAAAAGCGCCCAAATATGGTCCAAAACTAAGTCAAATATTACCGATTTAGTGTAATTTACTGTATTATTGACGCAGTTGGTACACAAAGTCTCCTCATTAATGATTAAAAAACTTAGGTAAAACCAAAATAAAAGATTTCTATTGATGCTTAATTACGAGTTGAACTTGTGGACCATAGTTGTAGTAGTGGAATATACCTATAGTTGTATGGTTTTACGGTACCTAAATAATAAAAACAAAAAATATACTTACGCGCTTCCATCGGTATCAAACAAAACAAAAACAAATATAACAATTTCGTCATTTTAGAAAACACTTAAGTTTAGTATTATTAAAATAATTAATTTTTATCCTAACGACGTCACCATCGGGGTTAAACTGTGCACTGTGACATTTCTGCTACAAATTATAAATCGTTCCATATATTTGAACAAAGATTATGAAAATACATTAAATATTTGTAGAGTGGACAATCATTTGTTATACTTGTCGTACTTACATTGTCACGGTCAAATACTTTGTAGTAGAGCTTTTTCACTCTAAGAGATACGCTATCAGCGTGAAATTAGAAAACCTTGAGTTTAGTCAGGTATGTAGCGAAAATTAAGCACTAAATTTCAATAAAAGCTCGGTTTTGCTGTTATTATATTAAAACCGATATTATAACATAAGAACGCCGATCTTTCGAACGAAGTTCCTAATGATATCGTAGGTACTTAGGTAATTGTCGTTACGAACTTGACTGCAATTAAGGTTTTTTAACGTGACGCTAACTGGGTGTCCCTAAAAAAAGCCGAGTAGTCAAAGTAGCCAAATATTTCAGTAGTTCGGTAGGTGCACGGTGCACTATACATATATTTACGAGTAGTATGGTCAAGTATGGTAAACCGAACTATTAGACCATTTTTCACTTTTCGAAAGCTTTTTGGTAGGTAGATACATTATTGTGTCGTTTAATATCTTGACATGTGGACGTCTCTCGGCCTCAGGCTCTCAGCTGATCCGACGAAACGAAAATTAAGACGAAACCACCTCACCGAGGCTCTCTCCCTGTAGGCACAATCCCTTCCCAATATCTAATCACTCTACAACCATTTCTCTTTTGTTTTTTGCCAGGATGCGACAACCCACTATCACGCGGAAACTAATGACCAATCCCGAAAGGTCCTAAGTGTTTCTATTGGAACTAAAATGTGTGCAATTTTCAATCCTATATGCTTGGTATAAAGTGCACATATGAGCATGGACTTATGACTGTTGTTGGACATACGACGTTTTGGTTCGATACGGTAGCGATATTATATGAATGGTATCTGTCGGGTATTTACGACGTAGATTATAAAGAATTTTGATAATTAGTCAACAAAAACAGCCCCTAACGATTTGTGAATCATTTATTGTAGTTTTAGTCGATAAATGCTTTGGGAAACTTTGTTAGTTAATGCTTTAATTGCATAATACTTATTGTCGTGTTTTGTGATTGCTAGAGTGAGTAAGGGCTCCAAGATAAGGATAGATAAATTACTGAGAGTATCATATATTTATTCGACATATTTCGCCGCAAGTCTCTGACTTTTTGTAAAACCATTATTTTTAGTATGTTATGTAGGTGTACTTTTTAGGCTCTAGTGCGAGAAGTGGGTCATTTTACATCAGGTCCAAAACTTCGGAGGCACCTACCTCATCAACTGTGCATTTTTAATTGACCTGTCATATACTTCTGCTTATTGTAATCGCCTGCAATTTTTTTTAAGATGTACCTACATTAAATTAACTTTATCCTATAAAGGTCCATGGGCATATTTGTATGGAGAGTGGACCAAGAACCAACAGAGATGAAAGTGGTGTCAATAAATAGGTATTTACATCTATTTCATTTCATTCTATGGGCACTATGTTCAATTCCATTGCAAAGCGGAGATAATTGTATTTTAGTCAGAGTAAATACTATGATGAATGGTGTCTGAACGACGGTGATTTACTTAGAGAGTACCCGCAGAACGCCTTACTCATATAAAATTATCCAATGGAATTCAACTTTGCACCTATAGAATGAAATGAAGTACATAAACAGACCTTTTTAATGACACTACTTACAGCTTTGTTGGTTTTTGGTCCATTTTGACGCATAGTCCTTTTTCAAACTTACAGAAACAAGTTTTGAAATCCAATTTATTTAACAGTTCAAAAAATAAAGGGGCTGATGACGTGCAGGGCTGACGCCTGCCAGGTCATGGCTATTGCTCTTAGAATTCCATAAATCGTAAGTATACAACTTTCTAACCTTACAGGGAGACCGTTACTCTCAGGGTTCACTAGCTCTTGGACTATATAGGATTACAGTAAAATAAAAAGTCATCCCCACTTTACTACTAGTGAAGGTTCCCGAAAAAAAAATTTTTTTCTACTTTTTATTCTACCACTTTGTCGACGTGATCAATATACCTACCTGTAGGATTAGCACATTATTAGTGCGACAGAATGTCGCCGTGAGATAAACTATCCATCCCTCTATCTATATATATAAAAGAAGAAGCTCCCTTATAAAGATGCACGCACAGCCTAAACCCCTGGTCCTATAGACTCCAAATTTGGCACGTTGGTTCCTTTTATGGTGTAGACGAGCACTAAGAAAGGATTTTACAAAATTCACCTTCTAAGGGGTTGAAATGGGGATCCAAAGTTTGTATGGCGAAATAAGATTAGTTGAATTATATTTGATCCGAAACTTCGCAAAAGTATTCTTTAAAGTAACTGAGTAAAGGTATGTTAAAGGTTTTTTGAAAATTCAACCCCCGGAAAAAGGTAAAAAGGGTGACGAAGTGAAAAAATCAAGTTGGGTATCGTTTCTATGGTTTATCGGAACGTAGATCACAAATACAATAACGATTTTTAATTTTAACGCGGCGGACGTGAAATACTATGTACACGGTTATGGTGTAATGGGGTAAAATTCGAAAAATATCTTTATAATTTTATTATTTATTTATATTTATGTTCATTTCTGGTTCTAGAGATTCCAAATTTAGCGCGTAGGTTTCTTTGAGGATGTAGGGGTGCTCTAAAAAGGTTAAGTCGAAATCCACTCCCTAGAGGGTGCAATGGGGGTCCAAAGTTTGTATGGCGAAACAAGATTAGTTGGACTATTTTGTCCGAAACTTCCTAGGAGTATTCTTCAAAGTAATAAAGACATGTTTGCAGGTTTTTTGAAAATTTAACCCCTGAAAAAGGTAAAAAGGGTGAGGAAGTGAAAAAATCAAGTTGGGTATCGTTTCTATGGTTTATCGGGACGTAGATCACAAAAACGATTTTAAAATTTAACGCGGCAGACGTGAAATACTATGTACACGGTTATGGTGTGATGGGGTAAAATTCGAAAAATATCAATATAATTTTATTATTTATGTTCATTTCTGGTTCTAGAGATTCCAAATATAGCGCGTAGGTTTCTTTGAGGGTGTAGGGGCGCTCTAAAAAAGGTTAAGTCAAAATCCACTCATTAGAGGGTGCAATGAGTCTAAAGTTTGTAGGGGAAACTTGACTATTTAAACTGTTTTATCCGAAACTTCACAGGAGTATTCCCAAACATAAATGACTAAAGACATGTTTTAGGGTTTTTGAGAATTGAACTCTTGAAAGTGGTAAAAAGGTTAAACAGTAAAAAAACAACATGGTTATCGCTTCTATAGTCTACTATCGTGTCGCTGTACCGAGGTGTACGTGAAATACCATCTTCTCTGTTATGGTCTCATGGGCTTGCGGGTTATGACAGGGGTATCGTTTTAGTGTTTATTTCTGATAAAAAAAATCTAAATATAGCATGTTAACCAACGTTAATAACCTTTTAAGTTTTCCCGAGTTTTCATGCGATAGTAATCAAAAGTACATATCTGTGTATCCAAGGTGTTTTTTATAAAGTCAAAACAGTCGTCACCATAAATTTCGACATTTTTGATCCAATGGTGTAAATCGATGTATCGGGATCCCAGAGGTTCTTAACAAACTGCAAAAAAGGCTGCCTATTCAATTTCCGTTTCGATATTGTCCGTCATAAAAATCGGTGGTAATCTGAAGTTCTGACTAATCTGTTCATCATAATGAAGCAGAAGTCAAATTTGCAAGAAACGGTAACAATATTGAGTTACTTCAAATGTTAATCAGCTCGCCTAATTATGGTCATCTTTGTTAGGCCTGGGAAACGACAAATGATAGTTTTTATCATCAAAACACAACAATCACTTCACAAAATGATCGGCACCTTGAATTTATTTAGTTTGAATCCGACCTTAATAAAAATCGGTATCTTAGGATCCAAGGGGATTTTTACAAAAAGTGAGAAGCTATCACATCTAAAATTTCTAGAACTTTGATTTAATATTGATAAAAATCGATACCTACCGAGAAGATGAAAAGTTCTTCATATGGAATTTTAAGTCAAAATTGCAAAAATAATTCGCCATCATTATAGCCATCATCAAATTAGTTTAATACGACCGTGATAACAATTTATAGAACACGGCCGAACCGCGGGTAAAAGCACCATCCGCCACACTTAAATCGGTTAAGGCAAACGCGAGATAATCGCGGGAAAACATTAACATGCAGTGAATAGATATTAGAACGCGGGCGAAGCCGCGGGTAACTGTTAGTTATTCATATAGTCAGTAAAAGATGGAAAATTTATCTCGCGGCGAAATACTGACATACCAATCATGTGCTAAGTATACTGTACCAAATTGCGAATTTCTAGTACCAACGGCCTATGCTGCGGACAGACAGATGGACATGGCGAAACTTTTAAGAGTTTCGAGTTTGCTACGGAACCCTAAAATCTGGTAAATTCTCGCACGTGCTTTTGTCACATTTTCGCACAGGATTTGCTTAGAAAGTGATGACTGATGACATGTGAGATGTATCGGTGTGCCGTGGCGCCAGTAGAGGCCTTTACTTTCCATACAGACTCTAAGTTACTGCCGTTGCTGGTTATTCTGTTTGTTAGTCTGACAAACAATTTCTGCCAGGAGAAAAAAAGGAAACAAATTAAAAAAAGGTAGAAGCGAAGGGCTTTGCGGCCATAAGAGACTTTGGCTTTTTAATTAACTGCCAAGTTTGTTCTGCCGCATTAACAAAATTATTTGGCAGTATGGCATCACACGGTAGTCAGCCCGGAAGGACGATAAAAAAATTGTTCAGTTTTGACAGTGACATTTTTGACAATTTTGACGTTTGGTTGTTTATCCCTGTATGCCGTACCCATGTTAT
Source organism: Thaumatotibia leucotreta (assembly GCA_025490895.1). Lineage (NCBI taxonomy): Eukaryota > Metazoa > Arthropoda > Insecta > Lepidoptera > Tortricidae > Thaumatotibia > Thaumatotibia leucotreta. The sequence goes on along the minus strand of JALPQI010002084.1, from coordinate 4,057 downwards.
CCGGGTTTTTGTTGTGTTTTTATCACAATACAAACAAAGAAAGCCAAACAAACTAAAATAATTTTAAAACAGGACAAACTTAACAATGTCGGACATTTGCCGGCTTTGTTTATCGCTTTCTAACGAAAATATGCGACCTTTAACCGACTGTGATGGACTTTTGTGTAATATCAGCTTTAAAATTCACGTAAGTTTCGTTTTAATTTTGGTGTGTCTTCATAAATAGGTCTGGGCTGGCCAAGCTTAGCTCTTAAACTGGAGAACAGCGCGTTTTCAGTGATGAGACTAAACTAGATGGATTATTCGCAACAAAACATCCTATACAGAATACCCTCCAAATGGTTATAGCCGTTAACGATATCCTCGAAATAAATATGTAGACATAAAACATAATCATATTTATTCAGAATAACACACTCCACTTTCAATTTTATTTTGTTTAATTGCATGTAATTTTGTAAGTTTAGATACAAAAACCTGTACATGATCAACTTTTCGATCAAGACAATTTTGTCCTGTAACGCAGGTGACAATTTCATCAGTATGTTAGAAAAAATGGTTATAATTTGTACATGCGTTAGGTCCCACACAAGTTCACATCGATACATTTAGGTTCCAACTGTTTTTCATTGTAAATATGTGTATAGTATTAATTGACGTACATTTGTAAGTTCATGAAAAGTAACGCAGCAGACAAAATATGTCGATCGAAAAGTTGATTGGCCCACATACTGCTTACTATAATGTTACTTAGAAGTATCTGACGATTTTAAACTTTCACAGATTCCAGTTAAAAATCTTCCTCTTCATATCTGCTTTATTTGCGTTAATATACTAGCTAATTTTAATGATTTCTGCCATAAAATTCAACAAAATCAGGAAACACTTCTCATACAGTTAAAAAAGGGAGGAAATGCTTTAGACACATTTTATGAACAAATTAGAAACGGAATTAAAAAAGAAATAAGTCCACTCCATGAAAATAAAGAAGCCACATATAATGTACAAGATAATGAAATTAATTTAACACAAATAAAAACAGAAGATCAGAATTCTGAATTAGATTTTGATTCCGAAGATGATGTACCACTTAAAACAAGAGATAGTAATGTTGATGATACAGATAGTACAAAAGATATTAAAAGAGAAGAAGACTGCACCAAAGAAGATTATGTGCAAAATATATATAGTTTCAAATGCCTTACATGTTTTAAAATATTCATAAGCCAGGATAAACTGTTAAATCACTACAATAATGTACATAAAGTCAAAGAAGAAATCAAAGGAAATCAATACACGCAAGTCAAGAATGACAATAAAATATTGTACAAATGTAATAAATGTGATAAAGTTTATGATAATGTAAGGTCTGTTAATAAACATTCCAAAACACATTGCGATGAAAACTTTCATTGTAAAGTTTGTGGTGAGTATACTTATCTTTGTCAGACATAGTGGGTGAATTATTTTATAAAAGTTTTTGACAGTAATATACAGTACAAGACGTTAAAATATGCTGTGGTATACTTAAAATTGGGTTTTTGTTAATTACATAGTTGATTTAGGGAGGACATATAAAACTGTATCGGAGATCATAAGGCATGGAAGAGCACACAACGGCACAAAAATGTCCTGCTCATTTGGATGTGGCTTCGCTACCGTTTACTCCGGAGCCCTGAAGAGCCATGAACGAAGGCACAAGGAAGAATTTAAGGTAATGCAGATTATGGTTGATTAGTAAAGAATACCTTGTGGAATTTATTCCATCTTCTGTATAATAAATAATAAACTGATCCTTTGTGCAATAGCTTTAAATAAATATTCCTAGTAGCTGGTACAATATCAAATAACTACCTATTGGTTGCTACAAAATATTTGACGCCTAATGTGCCCACAACAAAAGCCTTATTGAGTTTAGTGTTCGAGATTTGTGTATTGTCTCATGATTAACATTTTTCAGTACAAATGTGAGACTTGCGGGAAGAGTTTCCAAGTGAAGACCTGGTATGAGCAGCATCAGAACATTCACACCGGAGCCAAGCCATATGTATGTGATTTATGTGGAATGTCCTTTCACATGGATAGGTATGTCACATCACATCTTCAGCCTATATCAGTCCACTGATGGAGGCTAGGATTTCAACCTATTGAATGCCGAAGACGCAAATTCGCGTCCTGTGTATGCGTAAACGTGATGCCGAGGACCCAAATTCGCGTCCTCGAGTTATTTGTTTTTTTTTTTTGCTAGAAATCAACTGTACTTAAAAGCTGATACCAAAATGTTATTTTATTTATGAAGGATAATATTATACCGTCGTCGCTGGTTTCTGGATTCAGTGCATTTGTAATTTTCATAATTCTTATCTCGGATGCCGAAGACGTGAATTCGCGTCCTGTGTATGCGTGATGCCGAGGACGCAAATTAGCGTCCTTCAAGTGTGAAATAACCTAATGCCGCAGACGCGAATTCGCCTCCTTCAAGTGTGATATACAAGGTGGAATTCGACGAGGGACCTTTACGGAAATCTATACTGAGCAACTTTTACTATGAGACCAACCCCGAAATCGTAAAAAAAAAATGACTTTCATACATTGTGTGTATACATGCCGTACCTTTTTGTATGGATAAGTTTTTTTTTTATACGATTTCGGGGTTGGTCCCATAGTAAAAGTTGCTCAGTATAGCCTTAACTATCTTACCTTCTGCTCGAAGTAGTAATAAAAAGGGATTTTTGTACTAAAATAGCAATTTTTGTAAAAAATAAAAAAATACGTGTATCTTTTAATATTGAATTCTTTCAAAACAGACAATACAAACTCACTCTAAAAAATATGAAATGTTGTCAATTCACTTAAGTTTGCACTATCATTTAGGTACCTCAAGGCTCACTACAGTGCAGTACATCCGGAGGCATCTTCCAAAAAAAGATATGTCTGTGTGCAGTGCTCTCAACCTTGTGGCAATATGAAGGCTCTCACAAATCACTTGAAGGTATACACTATCATCATCATTTTAGCCATAAGTCGTCCACAGCTGAACCACTGTATATTAAATAAGTGTGGACACCCTGTCTCCCGCCAAAAGTGCGGCTCATCCGCTCCGGTGACCGCACAGTTTAGATATGCGAGGGTATATCTAAATTGCTCGAGTGGAGACCACGGCTAGGCAAACGCAGCGTAGGACGTCCACCCACAAGATGGACAGACGACCTTATGAAGGTCGCCGGGACACACTGGATGCAGGTCGCATCTAACCGGTACATGTGGAGGTCCAGAGGGGAGGCCTATGTTCAGCAGTGGACGTCTTATGGCTGAGATGATGATGATCTAAATAAGTAATTAACTAAAGGAGATAATTATGAACTAGATGAAATAACTAAAAGTACAGTCATAACCACTTATTTGATTTCGGTAACTGTGGTTATAGATAAATTAACGAGAGCATGGAATTGCATATGTAGTGGTATCGCGTATTTACAATGTATTGTGTGCTATTGTGTGTGTTTTATCGACTTATGTATTGGCATTGTTCGACTAACAGTAAACCTAATTGTAAAGACACAAGGTTCACCTTAAAAGTGTTGCTTTAGTAACACCACTACATATGCAATTCCATGCTCTCGTTAATTTATCTATACCTGCTGTCACTCGTATTTTACGTAGGCATAGAGATCAACCAAAATTTCAAAGCAAATGAGTGGTTAATGAGTTCTAGATGAAATTACGAAAAACAGTACAGAACAGTCGAGTCGGTGATAAAAAATTGTATCAAAAATGTCCCAATCCCAATTGACAGTCTTTCCCAATTGTCCCTATTGACTGGGTGTCGCTTTTGACAGTGTGTTCCTATTGACTGGGTGTCCCGATCCCAATTGATAGTGTGTCCCTATTGACAGTAACAGTATGTCCCAATGAGGGTTTTTGATACTTTTTCTGCCGCTATGGGGAGGTGAGATGGCAGCACTGAGCCGACCGTATAACGAACTGTCAAAAATAAATACGCGCATTTAATTTTCAACACATTTATAGGTTTATTTATTCTGAAAACCATTACTTT